>CABHPP010000388.1:10161-24794 GCA_902168425.1 Peromyscus attwateri | reverse complement strand
TCTCTCTCTCTCTCTCTCTCTCTCTCTCTCTCTCTCTCTCTCTCTCCTCATGCATATGCACACATACACACTCAACTGTTTACAAGCATACATCTAACCCTATATCCTGCTAGGTATACCCAACACTGGAGCCAAAGACTCCTAAATACATGCTATGTGACTGAGTAGTCCTCAAGGCATTTCGTCCACTACAGGCAAAAGCTCCCCTTACACATACCTAGTAGTCTGGTCTGGTCTTGCTACACTCATCCACATGGACAGACACACATACATACACACACATCTGTGTACATCTAAGCCCATGTACTACCAGGTATACCCTTGCCTAGAACCAAAGACTCCCAAATTCATGCTGACTGCTCCTTCAAAGTATTGCCTCATTACAGGCAAAGCTCCCACCCTACATGTATCTATATGTCTGGTACTGTTACATAACCCCTTCTCCACAAGTACACACACACACACACACACACACACACACACACACACACACTATTGTATCTTGGTGGCATGCCCACTTAGAATTTCAACTGCCTTAGATCCAAAGCATCCAAACAGAGCTGTGTCAGCTTCTGTTAGATCCACCCTTCCCTACAGCCAATATTTCTCCTACACAGCTAGGCATCATGTCCTCCTAGAGATCCACTGCCATACGGCTAAATCCCATGCACAGGGATAGGTGTCATATCCTGCTAGGAACCCTCTCACCTACAGGCAAACACCCCCAGCACAGCTCCCCATATTCATATAAGGCAAGTGTCAGGTTCTGGTGTTTGTCTCTACCCTTACAACCAAAGTTCAAAAAACACAAACATGGTTAGGTTTGAGGATCTCCTAGGTATGTCCTCCCCCACACCAAAACTCCAAACTCACACATACAAACATATAAAGACACAAACATACAAATACATGCATGCACACATGCACATATGCAAACAAGCATGCATGCAGGCCAGTAGGAACCCTCATCAGGCTGTGAGGTCCCATTAGTTTTTCCCTAGCCCTGTGGATAGAGCTTTGGATTTAGGAGAGGGGTACCTAGTAGGACCTGGCACCTACCTCTGGGTGTGTGTGACATTGCTGTATATAAAGGACATTTCTAGCAGGACCTGACAAGTAGCCATGTATGTGTATATGGCATGGCTATAGGGTGGGACTACATTGCTACTCCTGACAATGTGGACAGCTAGGGCTGTAAAAGAGTAAGAAGTCCATCAGGACATGACACCTCATTGTGTGTGTGTGTGTGTGTGTGTGTGTGTGTGTGTGTGTGTGTGTGGAGGAGGGTGATTTAGTTATTATAAGTTGATACCTAGTAGGTCTTGACACCTACCTTACAGCCAATGACCCTCATACACATATATGGCTCACTATCAGGTCCTGCTGCATAGCCCAACCCTTACAGCCTAGTCAAACCTACACAAACCTCAGAACCTGCAAGGTATATCCCCCTATAGTCAAAGGACCCATATATGACTAGAGTATCATGTCCTCCCCAGTAAAACCTCCCCTAAAGCAAAGCTTAAAACACATATTCTTGGCTATTTGATCACAGGCATGAGAAGACTTAGTATAGTTGTTCAGGATAGAAACTGAGGGGGCAGCAACAACAACAAAATCTGTGGGGTGTCCTGAGCTGTGATTGGCCCATTGCATGTGACGTCACAAGGACTCATTATGAGGTAAGCTGGATACCAGTCCATAAAAGGCGCTACCTGGGGCTGGATTTTGTCCTTGTACTAGAAAGAAGGAATTGTTTAGTGGATGAGCAGGTGGACTCAATCCTTTCTCATAGACTAGGACTTTCCAAACTGGTTGGAACTTGAAAAAGTGAGTTTCCCTGGTTTTCTGTTTGGCATTTGGATTGTTTATAATAAAACTTTCTCTAGTTCCATGTTTGTCCCTTGCTGTGGCATTTCATTTCTTTTCATGGGTGACTATGTTCACTTCATGTTAGGACTATGCTATGCTCTCTGTCAATTTTTGTATGTGGATTAGTTCTTGTGTTCCCAGTGAAGGGATCTTGATGATGAAGAATGGTCTTTTTAACGTGTCATTGACTATGAAGTAAAGGATCTAGTGCTCTCCTTAAGGATATTCCCATGTTCTTAGTGAATGACCCTGCCAGATATTTGTCTCTTTTCAAGGTGTCTTTACTTGGTTAGAGAGTAAAGGTTTTATGAGAAGAATTTGTTTTATTAAATGATTTGAAAGTATTCTTTTCATCAGTTTTATGGACTACTGAAATACTTGTTGATCGTTACAGTTATGAATTAGATTGCTGGATTCATCAGTGAATTTTCCTAAAAACAATATAAGACATTGTTAACCCATTGGTTCTTTCAGATTGTGTTGTCTAGTTTTGTTATTTAGACTTTTAAGTTTTCCACTGATTCTTGTATCACTCCTTGTTGTATGAGTTTGTTTCTTTAGTGGGGAGCAAGGAAAGATGGGAGGATACGGAGGGACTGTGGTGCTAGGAGAGATCCTCTCTCCAGGCAAAAGGACTCTAATAATGATGGCCACACAGTGGGAGTCTGAAGCGGTTTCATTCCCATGTGACAAAGTATGTCTCCATGGAATTCAAGGATTCTGGGGAAGGGGAGGTCCTGTATCACCAGGAAGCAGGCTTATTTAATATGAGGCCTGTGCTACATGACAGGGGAAGGGACCTGGATTTTAGGCTCCTTGCAGTGGTCATTGTTTCACTGGTGGAGGTGGGTGGGAGAGACACAGTCAATGAGTGACTGTGTGGCAGCAATGAATCTGCTGTGACTTCTGGGCAACATGGGTGGGATGGGGAGCAACCAGCTTTGCTAAGCCCCTATTTATTGGTTACTATTCTGTTGCACTAAAAGTTTATAAACATGGAATCTTTTTTTTTTTTTTTTTTTTTTTTGTTTTTTCAAAACGGGGTTTTTTTTGTTAGCTTTGGGCCTTTTCTGGAGCTCATTTGGTAGCCCAGGCTGGCCTCGAACTCACAGAGATCCGCCTGCCTCTGCCTCCCGAGTGCTGGGATTAAAGGCGTGCGCCACCACCGCCCGGCTAAACATGGAATCTTAAGAAAGAAACAGCATGTCTATCTGGATTATTTTTGGAGGGTTAAGAGCCCATGGTGGTAGGTCAGAGGCACGGGAGCTAGCTTGAATCTTGAAGGCAAAACCAGAGATTGAAAGTGTCACAAACTCAAACTCAAACAGGAAGTACGGAGAGCAAGTGAAGACTATGCTGATTCCTCTCAAAAACAGTCCCAGTGATGGACTTCTGCCACTAAGGCTCCACCATATAAAGTTCCCCAAACTGTACCATCAACTGTCCTTGTGTGTCCATGTGTTCAAATGACCAGTTTGTATGAGACATCTCTAATTCAAAGCACCACAGGGGTTTTGTTAAATGTCGGATGTGTTGAGCACTTGGCTTCTAGTTTGGGAATTTGTGGAACACATGGATGTGGAGATAGCTAGAGGATCTGTGTGACTAGGAGATAGACAAATTCGAATGCAGGGTCGCCAGCCAGCTAACTACCAGCTCTATAGGGAACAAGGTGCTCCCACCACCATGGCTTCAGTGTCTCTTGAAGGCCTGTGAAAAAAAAAAAAAAAAAAAAAAAAAAAAAAAAACCTTCTTCCCTATAGTTGATTATGGTCTGGGATTTGTTGCCAGCCATAAGAAAAATACTCAGGGCACTGGTTGTGATACAGAACATGATCCAAACCACTGTCAGTTCTGATAACTCATGATTGGTCAGTTGCTTGTGGTGACATCACAAGGAGACATTATGAAGAACGCTAGCAACTAGTCCATGTTAGGCACTGGCTGCATCAGGCTCCTGTCCTTGTATCTTGGAGTAAGTGTTGGTTGCCTACAGAGCAATTGGACTTAAAATTGGCTCTGACAGACTAGGAATCTTCAATCTACTGGATCTTGCTAGAGTGAGTTTGTATCCAGGTTCTTGGTTTTGGTCCTAGGGGTTAAGGTTTGCTATTTTATGTTTACATTTATGTTATTGGTTTACATTCTAGGTTTGATTTGTGAATGTCTTATATATTTCTTCATTATTACCCAAATTCCTATTTCAAAATTCATTTAGTGGTTTTTTTATTTGGTTTCAATTTTCTTTGTTTAGAACATGTGTCACTGTATACCCCATGGCAATTTCACTATAACATTCCCATATCTGCATCCCAGCATTTTGGTCAAACTCCTGCTCTATTTCACTTCCTCCACTCTGAGACAAGTACTCTTCTTTTGTAAACGCTCAGCCTTCTTCTTGCCCAAATCCACAGGAGAAGAAAATGTCATATTTCTGTTTGTGGAGTTTGTTTGTTTATATGATATTGGCTTTAGTTGTAGCTACTTTCCATATAGTAGAACAATTCAGTGGTCACTGTGAGTATGGACCCTTCCCCAGAGTCTGAACACACGCTACATTCTTGTTCAGTTTCTTTATATAAATTATCCTCTGGATTTGTCTTGCATTTCTTGGCCCTTAAAGGCACCATTAAGTCATTTGGGATATCTCAGATTTCAAGACAGACAATTCATAGCCATGAACTTCCATCCTAAAACTATATTTGTTTTTTTCTAGCATTGTGTGCCCCTGAAATTTCCCACAAAATACGATGACTGAAATTGAGTTGAAGATCATGGCCAGCCCCTGGGAATAGGACATCCTTGAATGGATTTCAGAATCTTAACATCTCTAGGTTATGGTGCATTTGGGGAGGCGATGCTTGCCTGCCAACTTCCCACACATGCACAGGTGGCTGTCAAGATCCTTGAGAAACACCACAATGTTCTGGCTCACATCATCTCTGAAGTAAACATCCTACAATCTTTGGAAAACAGTAACACAGTTAATTTTTTCATGTCACTGACAGACTGACAGTGACTTATGTGATCATGGAGTATGTTGCAGAAAAAGATCTGGAGGTGTTCATCAGGGAGATAGACTATCTAAAGGAGGAGACCACTGGACCAGTATTCCAACAGGTCATGTCAACAATGCACTTTCTCCACCAAAGGCACATTGCACATCGTGATCTTAAATTAGAGAACATCTTTCTCATTGATGGAGCTGGCAAGATCCATCTTTGAGATTTTAAGCTTTGAGATTTTAGTATGGCCACTCAGCTTGCAGAGAGCAGATGTTGGGATAAGCCTGTGTCTCCTTGCTCTGTTGGGCCCCAGAAATCTTGGCAAGGAAACCCTATGATGGACTGGCAGTTAATTTGTGGAGCTTGGGCATTGTCCTATGTGTCCTGGTCACTGGGCACTTTCCATATGTATCCTTAATGCTATGCACAGAATCATCACCACCACAATGTGTCCCATTCCCTATCATTTGTCCAAACCCTGCCACGTTATCATTGCATAATTACTCATGGTCCCCATCTGGTAGAGGCTAACAATATATCAGCTTGTAGACCAACCTTGACTGGAGCAGATTCAAGAACATGTACCACCTGCCACTAAGGAAATCCTTCCAAGGGTTGTGGAGACCATGTGCATCATCGGCTCTACCTGTGAAGAGACTGTGTCAATCCCGAAACACAGGCAAACAAATAACTTAACAGCAACCATAAATATCCTCAAATACCAATGGAGCTGTGGGGATAGCCATGAGTAAGCTACGTCCTGGCTAAAAAGGATCCCTGCAGGTCCCCTTAGCTTCCCTCTCCCCTTGAAGAGGAGAGCTAGTGAACTAGCTCTTCCAATCAGAGGCAAGGGATGCAGAAGCTACACAATGCTCCACAGATACTCCAGACTGGAGATGAGGCCCTGTTCAGATAACACAGTCCCAGAAGGAGATTCATTGACAACTAACATCATCGACCCTGCTACAGGGGACATTGCAGTCAACATGAATTCAATGGATAGCCAGTCTGATGAGTTCTCCTCCCCTGAGCCATCTCTGAATGGGAAACCCATAGGGTTTCTGAACATGGGCTTCTCCACAGAGGAACAACCCACAGGGGCAGATATGCCCAGTGACCAGCCCCAGGTTGTACCCACAACCTCTGGATCTAGGCCTCTCAGGGGCTGGAAGCTGATGAAGAAGTGAATTTCCCATGCACTCAGAGCACTGTGTGGATGCTGCCTGCCTACCGAGGTGAGACCTGAATGTTTGTGTCAGGGGCTATAAAGAAAAAAGAGGACAGTCCTAGGGAGCCCAGTTGATTGGTCCACACACAGGCATTCCTCCACTGTGTTTTGCCTAAGCTATTTGAATAAGCTTTGAAAATGACAAGTTGTAACCACTCAGAAGCCAGGATCTTAGGATGTCGAGCACATTAGGTGGTTCAATTCTACTTTGCCCCTCATGGAAATTTGAGCTACAAGAAAATAACATAGCATGGAGGGGGAAAGGGTGGGAAGGGAGGGGAGAGTGTTTGACTAAAGGGGGCACAGATTTAGATGGGAGGGATCAGGAGCAGAGCTATGGCACAGCAGGGCACTTCAATGCTGAATAAGACCTGTCTCTTCAAAGTCACTTATGGGGGCACTTTCATGTTTCTTTTTTCTTTCAAATGGGGAAATTGAAATGGCCTGTTGGGGGACTACCAGTGTTGGGGTTCTGTCCCAACCTATTGAAGGGTCCCTTGAAGTAGGGAGTGAGGAACTGAAAAGTAATTGGAAGAAACCAGCAGTCTTGTGTTTAGTTCTAATGGGATTTTTATACACTAGCAAGGGGAGAGGCAAACACCTCCCCATTTCAAGGTAAAAAACAATGTACTGTAGATGTAGCATGAATCCTAAAGGGTCTTATTAATAAAATCAAACCTGAAGCCAGTTATTGGGGTGAACGCTGAATGATCAGAGAAACAGAACAAGCCACAGCCACCTCACCTCACCAATTCCTCAGCCGATCCTATTTCCTCAGACTGGAAGCCTCTGTGTCCTCATCAGAATGGCTCTCTGCTGAACTGCTGCTCAAAAGCCTAAAAGCTTAACCAGGCTCTAGTTCCTGGTCTTCATGCCTTATATACCTTTCTGCTTTCTGCCATCACTTCCCGGGATTAAAGGCGCTTGTTACCATGCCCAGCTGTTTCCAATGTGGCTTTGAACTCACAGAGATCCAGAGGATTAAAGGCGTGTGTGCCACCATTTTCTGACCTCTATAATCTAGTGGCTGTTCTGTTCTCTGACCCCAGATAAGTTTATTAGGGTGCACAATATTTGGGGGAACACAATATCACCACAACGTACAACCAAGTGTAGACCCTTCAAAATACCCGTAACCCTACCCCATGGCAAAGTATTGAGAGCTGCTGGTAGCAAAGTCCACGGGAGTATGCAACAGTGACAACTAGAGTTCAGGTCAACCTATCAGAACTAAGGGAAACATCACACAAGGTGTTATGGAATTACTGCGAAGCTTCTGCACAGCAAAGGACACTGTCCTTCAAAGTGTCAGCCTATAGAAAAGGATAAGATTTTCACTACTCATCCAACAGAGAGATAATATTCACAATATATAAAGAACTCATTAACTAAATACTTTTAAAACAATGAATAATCCACCTAAAAATGGGTACAACCTAAACAGAATTTTTAAAAGAGAAAACTCAAATGAATATGAAACACTTAAAGGAATGTTCTGAAGTCCTGCATGACTGGTGGAGGCCCCAAGCAGGCTGACCAACTCTGGTGCCATCGGTGCCCAGATCCAGAGCTTTGAATCCATCCACACCAACAACTACTCCATCTACAAGCTACTGGAGCACATGGAGTAGCTGGTCCTGCAGAACTAGAGATGTCAACCCTAAATAGTGCAGGTCCAGGTCCTCTGGCAGCCCGGAACTTGGGGCTAATGTAGCTGTGTCAGCAATGCTTGCCCTGCTGGGAGACCCACCTGGTGGCAGCAGGGGGTGGGGAGGACAGTGGTGTTGCCAGCAGGCTACAAGCATAAAGGTAGAGCCTGGCAAGCCTTGAGGAGGACAACATCAAGAAAAGAGAGGTGTGTGGCAGCCTGGAATTAACAAGGAACTTTCCACCCCAACCCACCAACCCCAACCCCAAACCCTGCCTGACCACAAGTTCACACTGAGTCTGGGCAACAGCAGGATATCTGAGATGAGTCCCAGTGCTGGTCCAGTGTAGGCCAATTGCTAAATGGTCTTATTAATACAAAACACGGAGCCAGAAATTAGGGTTAAAGCTGAGAGATCAGAGGAAAACGACAAGCCGCAAGCCAAACTCAACGACCCTTTGCTTCCAAAGAGACCACTTCCTGTATACTCACGCCTATATTCCATTTTCTTCTGCTAACTCATTTCCTCCCTCCGCCCAGCTACATCACTTCCTCTCCATGCCCAGCTCTGTCACTTTCTGTCTGTCTGTACAGACCTCCAGACCTTTATGGTTCAATACTGTTGGAATTTAAGGCACATGCCACCACTTCTGGCTCTGTTCCCAGTGTGGCCTTGAACTCACAGTGATCCAGACTGACCCCTGCCTCCTTAGTGGTAGGATTAAATCATGTGCCATCATTCCCTGTATTCTGTCTAATACGGTGGCTGGCTTTTTCCTCTGATCCTCAGATAAACTTTATTGGGGGACACAGATAAAATATCACCACACTCCAGTATTTATGGTCAAAAAAAAAAAAAAAAAGAAAGAAAGAAAAAGAAAGAAAACCAGAAAATACCAGGTGGTGTTGGATCTGGGCTTTAATCCCAACATTCTCAAGGCAGAGGCAGGCAGAACTCTGTGGAGTTCAAGGACAACCTGGTTTACAAATGGAGTTCCAGGATAACCAGAGCTGAAACCCTGTCTCGAAAAATAAAACAAAGTTAAATAAGAAAACAGATCAATGACTAGTTGCATTGAATATTTGCATGTAAAGCTGACTGGGCACAATAATACACTGTGTGACACACTGCAGTTCTGAGAGCGAAGCTAAAAACTTCACATCTTCAAATTAAATCAGAAAGCAGAGAGAGCTAATGGAGAAAGCTAGGCTAGTTAATGTCCTTAATCTTAAGCACAATCCCTGGGATGAAGTTCTGCCACTGTGATGGCTATTTTTGGTTGTCAACTTGACTGCATCTGTAATGAACTACAATCCAGAAATGGAGGGTACAGCTGTGAGAGATTATTTTTTGCTTGGTTTATTCTAGATCCAGAGCAGAGAAACACACACATTTAATGAGAATCTCTAGGTGTTAAGACACACACCTTTAATCCAGATCTTTAGACAAGAAGACACATCTTTAATTTTGGCCACATCTTCTGCAGGAAGGCTATATAAGGCCATGGAAGAAGGAGGCTTTTGCTCATTTCTCCCTTGCCCTTGCATTGTTACCAAGCCCATTCCTTCAGTGAAATTCGTTTCTACTTCTTTGGGATTGAGCATATACTGAAGACCAGCCAAGAGATTCAGCTTTGTGGACCAAGCCTCTCCTGGATTCAGGGACTTTCAGTTCACAGTCACCCATTGTTGGATTAGTTGGACTGTAGCCTGTAAGTAACTCCAATAAACTCCAGAGAGAGAGAGAGAGAGAGAGAGAGAGAGAGAGAGAGAGAGAGAGGAGGAAGAGGGAGATTGAATCATTGTATAAGTTACTCTGTTGTTATTGAGAACTCTGACTAATACAATCACCAAGGCTCTACCACCTGACATTCCCCAAGTAGGCCAAAACTGGTGGTCAAATACCCAGACTGTAGGGACATTTCTCATGCAAACTACCACAGTGGTTTTGTTAACCTTATCTCAGGCCTTTTGAGCACTTGGTTTCCAGTAGTTAGTGCTTATTGGAAAGTTGTGGAAGCCACAGAGGTGAAGCTTTCTAGGAGTAAGCCACTGGTGGATAGAAAATTCCTAATGCAATGTCACAAGACACCTAACAACACAGCTCTATAAGGAACAAGAGGTTTCCAGACCTTTGGCTTCTAGGTCTGTTGAAAGTGTGAGTGCAAATAAACCCTTCTTCCCTAGATATGATTCTTAAGTGGGACTTGATCACAGCCATGGTAAAAATAACAGGGGCTCTGTTATGGTATAGAAGCTGAGAATAAACAATCTGACAAGCCATGATTGGCTGGTGGTGAAATTACAAAGAGGCAGTGTGAAGAATACTAGATACTAGTCCATAATGGGAACTGCCTGCAGTTGGGCCTTATCCTTGTAATATTGGAGTCACTGTTTGGAAGGCTACACAGCAAGGAGAATGGAACAATGGTCCTGGTAGATTTACAGTTCTCTAATCAACTGGACCTCAATATAGTGAGGGTGTTTCCCATTTTGTTGGTTTTGCTTCCTGGGATTTATGTTTGCTGTTTGATATTTATATTTATAATGTTGGTTTTTGTTGTAGGGTTAATTTGTGCCTGTATTGTCCCATTCTTCATTAATTTTATCCTATTTCATTTTTGAAAATTAAGTCTCCTACTTCCCTTTGGATTGTTTTTTCCTGTACTTAAACATATTTAAGTATATGCCACACATACCCAACTTGATTAAACCATGTGGTGATATATTGTGTACCCTAATAATATTTGCTTGAAGATCAGAGAAGAGAAAATGCCATTAGATTAAAATGGAGACCAGGCAGGGTGGCACACACCTTTACTCCTTGCACTGAGGAGGCAAAAATCTGTCAGGACCTGTATGCATTGGAAGCCACCCTGGACTACATGAGATTGAGTCAGTCTAGGAGAGAAACAGAGACAGGAAGTAGTGGCACACACATTTAATCCCAGTACTTGGGAATCACATGCCTTTAAATCCCAGCACTAGAGATCTCATGCCTTTGCTTGGGAAGCACCTATGTCTTTAATTCTAGCACTAGGAAGGAAGTGATGGCTGGGAAGAGAAAAGTATAGAAGGCATGAGGAGACAGGAACTAAAGCTTTTCTGGCTGAGGAGTCTTAGAGCTAAGACTTGGCAGTGGCTTGTTCCTTTGTCTCTCTGATCTTTCAGCATTTATCCCAAAATCTGTCTCCCAGACTTTTGTTAAAAGACCTGCTAGATTTGGTACTACAAAACATTTCCATATATGCCTGTACTTTACATTGATCATATTGCCCTGCATTATTTGAGTACCCCTACCACAGCTTTGTGACTGATACTATGACTTTTACAAAAGCTCAGCCTCCTCTTCCTTCCTCATGAACCAAAGAAGACAAAGTACATCCTATCTCTGTTTGTGGACCTACTTTGTCTCACATAAAACTACATCTAGTTTTAGCTTTTTCCTTATAACACAATAGAACACTAGTCAAGGTGCTGAATGTGAACCCTTCTATACAGTCTCCATATTCACTATGATGTTTTCCAATTTGATTGTTACTAATTTTACTTCTTATGCTCCTGGATGATGACATTTTGATTGTGAAAGAGGGGCTCTGTAGTATCTTGCTGAGATGGCTGTGAAGTATCAAAGACTCTCATTAATGATTTTCCAATCTATATTCTTCAAGGAAATCAGTTTGTACTTTGGTTATTCATTGAGCTTATTTGGTTGTGGCCTCAGGGTAATACAGGCACTGAGATCAGTTTGAATGAATTCCTTAGCTTTCTTTTCCATGAGTCTTTTCTGTAACATTCGTGTTTGTCTTAATTGGGTTTTCTGTTGCTGCAAAAAAAAAAAAAAATCCATGACCAAACAACAAACAAACAAAACAAAAACACAGAAAAATAAAGTTGGGAAGGAAAAGGTTTATTCAGCTTATACTTCCAAGATTGTTGTTCATCTCCAAAGTCAAGATAGCAACTCAAAGAGAGCAGGCTCCTGGAGGCAGGAGATGATTCAGAGGCCATGGAAGCAAGCTACTTACTTGATTGCTGCCCCTGGCTTACTCAGCCTGCTTTATATAGAACCCAGGACCACCAGCCCAAGGATAGCACTACTCACAATGGGCAAGTGCTTCCACTACTGGTCACTAGTTGAGAGAATGCCAGACAGCTGGATCTCATGGAGACATGTCATCAACTGTGGTCCCTTCCTCTCTGATGACTCTAGTTTGTGTCAGGTTGACCAGCAAGTCCCCCAGCACAGTGTTCATTCTTCTCCAAAGTGTAGATAGATTCAGGAAATCCAAGAAGCCTGATCTCTCCTTGGCTTGAAGCCATTTTTTGTTACAAGCCACACCAGTTGCTTATGACTCAAGTCTTTAAGTGTTTTTCTTTTATCTTATTTTAATAGTCACACACATCTAAAAGATCCTTTCATACTTTCTACTTTCATGGGGTCTAGTATTTGAAACATCCCTGAAAGATCCTCTGGATTGTAGTTTGGTTAGGACATAACCTCTCTTTTTTCCCCTATAAATTTGTATCTTCAATCTCTTGATCAGTTTGGGTCAGGGTTTTTCATTTTGATACATCCTTAACTAACCAAGTCATTCTATCTCTGATCTCAGTCTTTTCCTTTGCACAGATACATCAGTGATTCCAACCTTGATCTTTAGTATAATTCCTCATCTATTGCTTGGAGGTTGTGTTCTTCTAGTATTTCTATGCCCTTGACCTGCATCACTAGATTGTTTGGGATATCCCACATTCCATGACAGAATTCATAGCACTAAACATCCATCCAAAAATTGCATTAACTATTTTTTCTTTTGTTGTTTCCCCCAGCAATTGGCAACAAGATAAACTGTCCTAAAGGAGCAGAACATCATGGCCAGTCCCTTGGAAGAAAATATCCTTGAAAAGGATTTCAGGTTCTTAACATCTCTGGGCTCTGGTGGATTTGGGGAGGTGAAACTTGCCTGCCTCCTTCCTACACATACACAGGTGGCTGTCAAGGTCCTGGAGAAGAAAAAGAATTCTCTGGCTCACATCAACACTGAAGTAGAGATTCTTCAATCTGTGGACCACATAAACATAGTTCATTTCTTTCATGTTATTGACAGTAGTTCAACAACTTATCTCATCATGGAGTATGTTTCAGGAAAGGACCTGGATGTGTTCCTTGGGGATAGATACTTTTTAAAGGAGGATGAGACTAGACCAATATTCCAGCAGGTCGTTTCAGGAGTTCATTTTCTCCACCAAAAACGAATTTCCCATCGTGATATTAAATTGGAAAATATCATTATTGACAGAGCTGGCAATGTCAAGCTTTGTGACTTGGGTATGGCCAGACTGCTGGCAGAAGGGCAGATGTTGGAGGAATTCTATGGTACCTTGTTCTGCTTGGCTCCAGAGATTTTGGCAAGGAAACCCTATGATGGCCTGGCAGGAGATATGTGGAGCTTGGGAGTCCTCCTATATGTACTGGTCACAGGACAATTTCCATATGCAGAACCCACCAGGGATTGTATGTACAAGGTCATCACCACCACAAAGTATCCCATTCCCTGCTACTTGTCAAAATCCTGTGTCATCATCACTGAAAGATTACTCATGGTCCCCACCCAAAACAGGATAACAATAGGTCAGCTCCAGGAAAGTGGATGGCTGGACAACATTACAGAACATGCAGCACCTGAAACTAAGGAAATCCTTCCTAGGGTTGTGGAGACCATGTGCACCATGGGCAATACCTGTGAGGAGATTGTATCATCCCTAAAACATAGGCAACCAAATAATTTAATGGCAACATTCAATATCCTCAAATACAAACTGAGTTGTGTGGACAGCCAACAGCAAAATCAAAAACCCTGGTTAAATGGCAGCCCTATAGGTGCTCCTCGCCTCCTTCTCCCCTTGAAGAGGAGAGTCGGTGAACCAGCCTTCCCACCAAGTACAGGAGAAGGGAAGAGACATTCTCATGAGGAGGGTGTGGAAGGAAGAGGCAGGTGATGCCAAAGCCACAAAATGCTCAACAGATACTCATGCCTGAAAAAAAGCCCTGTGCAGATGAAACTGTCCCAGAAGGAGATGTCCTGATGGCTAATGTCATCAACAGTGCTACAGCACACATTGCAGTCAACATGAATTCTGTGGAGAGCCTCCCTGGTGATCTCTCCTCAGGTGAATCAGCCACGAATGGAACACCCACCAGGTTTCTGAACATGGGCTTATCCAGAGAAGAACCATTAATGGGACCCAACATGCCCAATGGCCAGCCCCAGGATGAACCTACATCCTTGGGTTCCAGGCCACTAAGAGGATGGAAGCTGATGAAGAAGAGAATTCCTCATGCACTGAGAGCACTGTTTTCCTGCTCCATGCCCACTCCCTTTTGAGCCCTGGATCCCTGTGTAAGCTACAAAGAAATGAGAAGACCGTTCAGTCCATAAGAGACCCAGTTCTTTGGCCACCAAGATGTTCTCCTCCATTGTATCTTGACTATGTTATTTTAATAAATATCCTTTTGTAAATCACAAATATACTATCTCAGAGGACACCTGCCAGCTATATCTCCCCTACAGTCAAAGCCACACACACACAAACACACATATGAATGCATGAATACATAAAACTTGGTGTCATGGCCTGCTAGGTATAGAACCATATATTCTAAGCCTTCCACATTGCTAACATTCAGGACCTGCCCAGTACCACATTTTCTACAAACAAAGCCCCTAATATGCATATAGGTCTGTGTAATAAGTCTTGCTAGGTATTCCCTCCTTTACTGCCATAGTATAACCCCACACTTCTTTCTCCTTTCTTTCTCTAAGTTTCTCTACACACACACACACACACACACACACACACACACACACACACACACACA
>CABHPP010000388.1:0-10151 GCA_902168425.1 Peromyscus attwateri | reverse complement strand
ACACACACACACACACACACACACACACACACACACACACACACACAGAGCTAGATTTTCAGCAACCACACATCTGACAGAGAGTTGTTCTCCAAAATATATAAAGAACTCAAGAAACTAGCCATCAAAATAATGACCAATCCAATCACAAAATAGGCTATAGAGCTAAACAGAGCATTCTTAAAGGAAGAATTTCAAATGGCCAAAAGACTTTTAAGGAATTGCTCAGGATCCTTAGTCATTAGGGAAATGCAAATCAAAACAATCTTACATCTCTGAGATACAATCTTACATCTGTCTTAATGGCTAAAATCAAAAGCAAAGCAGACAACTTATTCTGAAGAGGTTGTGGAGCAAGGGAAACACTCCTCCATTGTTCCTGGGAGTGTAAATTTGTACAGCCACTCTGGAAATCAGTGTGGTGGTTTTTCAGAAAATTGGGAATCCATCTTCCTCAAGACACAGTTATACCACTCTAGGGCATATATCCAAGAAATGCTCAATCATACGACAGGAACACATGCTCAACTATGTTTATAGCAGCATTATTCATAATAGCAGGAACCTGGAAACAACCTAGATACCCCTAAACTGAAGAATGGATGAAGAAAATATGGTACATATATTCAATGGAGTACTACTCAGCAGAGAAAAACAATGACATCATGAAATTTGCAGGCAAATGATGGAACTAGAAAATATCATCCTGAGTGAGGTAACCCAGACTCAGAAGGACAAACATGGTATGTACCCACTCATTAAGTACATAGTAGTTGTAAAGCAAAGAATAACCAGACAACAACCCACAAATCCAGAGAAGCTAGCTAACAAGGAAGACCCAAAGAGGGGTACATGGGTTGCCCTGGGAAGGGGAAATAGATGAGACCTCCATGAATAAACTGTGGAGGAGGGGTTGGAATTGGAGGGTAGGAGATAGGGAATGAGAACATAAGAGAATGGGCAGGTTGAGCTGGAACAGGGATAGAGTGGGAAAACAATGAAAGAGGTCCCATGATAGAGGGAGATATCATGGGGATAGAGAGAAACCCAGTGCTAATGTTTTGTTTATTTTATTGTAAGATTATAGATTATGTATCACAAATGTATTTTAATTAAAATTCTCTTAAATTGCAATCATTTTATGCAGTCTCATCTCTTTATCCATTAGTTTAATAATCCCCAGTGAAACAAATTTGTAGTCATCCACTGCCTCCTATGCTCTTGATGACCAGCATGCTAAACAGAAGTGCCACATGCTTCTCTAAATTGCCTCAGCTCTTGGGGTTGGATGTGTTACACATTAATTATTTCAACAAAGCCTGAACTGACAGTCCCTCTGGGGCAGTTTTCTCCTCAAATCATTTTTGTGCCTTTCTATCAGGATGAAAATCTTCAGACATCACTATTTCAGTCAGTTTGAAGAAGAGGATGGGGTCTTTCCAGAGACCACAGCAGTGGTCCCACCCCTCTAAGACTTCTCCCTGCCCTTCAAGTCTTAGTTGACCCCACACTCACTCTTTCTGAAAACACAAACCTCAGTCTAAACTCATTGGAAGAGGGCAAAAACAACCTACAAATTCCTACCATGCCTGATGGATTTTTCCACAATATGGCATTGCTGCTGATTGAATCAAAACCTAAAGTTTGCAGGGCTGGAGCTATGGCTCAGTTCTTAAGAGCACTGACTGTTCTTCCAGAGAACTTGGTAAAAATTGGAGCATTCCCATAGAGGCTCAAAACTGTCTATAACTCTAGTCAGGGAATTTGCCATGCTCTTCTATCCTGTGGGGGCAGAACACACATGTGCTACACAGACCTATAGGCAGTCCATAACACTCACAATCAAAAAATAACTACAAAAGGAAATCAATTAGTAGGTTGTTTTTTAAAGGTGTTGTTTAGAGCTGGGGATGCATGTACCTCAGTGACACAAACAAAAACCAACACACGAAGAGGCATGTTCTTATCAGAATTGAACATTGGTATTCCCTGTTGGAAATAACAGCACTAAGAGTCTATATTTCCAACACAACTAAGTTAAGATAATTACATTCCCTAGGTGCTGCTGATAATTTAATAATCCAAACAATTGGTACTTTTCCCTATTCCACTCAAGCCAACCTGTCTAGGAAATTTCTCTAACAAAAGCCTTCCTAAACATTTCAAATGTAACAAATAGCAGCAGGGTTTTAAAAAGGAAAATTACACTTAATGAGGCACCATGAGTTTATCATGACATTTTGAGTTATCTGATCATATTCACAGTCATTCCTTCAAATACTATGTCTCAAATTTTGTTCTAGAGACTCTTACAGTTGGCCATTATTATGGGATTGGTCATTTGGGGAGACACCAAGTTGTCCTGGATTTTTTTCCATATTGTTTCTGTCTTTGTAATGGGACTTAGTCATTTGGATTTAGTTTGATGGTTAGTTCTTTCGAACACAGTTGTGTTTAGTATTTGGATTAGGCTTAGGCATGTGCTACATGAAGCTCAGTTGTGTAGACACATAGCACTGTCTTGTAGGTGGGATACCAGAGATGATGCTGGATGAGAGGTGGAGACAGTACGATGCCTTGGTCCAGCCCTCTCTTAGGACATTGTCTTAGTATACTTTCCATTGCTGACAGACATCATGACAGAAATCAGTGTGGGGAAAATAGCAGTTTGTCACTTACATGTTCTGATCAAAGTCCATTATTTAAGGAAATCAGGTAAGGAATTCAAGCAGGAGTAAAGGCAGAAAACATGGAGGGAAGCTGCTTGTTGCCTTCTTCTTCATGGTTCACTCACATTAAGTTCTTATACGACTCAGGCCCAACTTCAAAGGAAGGACATTTGCACAGTGGACTGGAATCCCATGTCAATCTTTAATCAAGAAAACAGGTCTCACAATCTGTCACCAACTGCAAAATCACAAGCTTAGTTTCAGCTGCACAACACATTAATCCTGTTTGTTAGGGAACCATTTTTTCTGGGGAAATGAATGGATGAGGAAAAGATTATATTGCATAAGAGGTTCCAGATCCAGAAAGACTCATGTCAGAAGTTCTTTACATATTCTGTTCTCAACTCCCAGTCTTCAGATGTGAATATATAACATGGAGGAACAGATTTTGGAGGGCTTAATTAGCAGGACTTGACACCTATCCTTTTATTTGAAGGATTGCTGGAGGGAAGAGGTTACCAAGAAGGACTGATTCCTAGGTTTCTATTTGTTTTGTGACATTTGGCTCTTGGGGAGGGGCATATTTAGCAGAAGCTGAACTCTAATTCTGTGTTGCAGGAAATCCCTGGTAGAACCAGACACGGCAAACACTGTACAGGGATTTTGATTACAGGGGAAGGGACAGGGAATAGGACCTACATCTAGATACCCGTGTGGGGCTTGGTTGAATGGAAGGATATCTAGCAGTAACTGACACCTCATTGTGAATGAGTGTGTGTGTGTGTGTGTGTGTGTGTGTGTGTGTGTGTGTGTGTAGTTCTGTATCTAGCAGAACCTGACAGTTTGACATGTTATCATGTGTGGTAATTTGAATATAATTGTCTCCTATAAGCTTGGATGGACAGTCATTTGGAGATGTGGCTTTGTCGGTGTAGGTATATCCTTGCTTGAGGCAGGCTTTGAGGTCTCATATATTCACAAACCATGAACACTGTTTCAGTTCATTTCCAGTTGCCTGAAGATCAATATGTAGGATGTCTGCCTGCACACTACCCTGTTTCACCATGAAGATAAAGGACTAAACCTCTGAAACTGTACACCACCCAATCTAATGTTTTCCTTAATTAGTGTTGCTTTGGTCATGGTGTCTCTTCACAGCAACAGAAACCCTAACTAATATGGAAGTTGGTTCTAGGTACTGGGATACTGCTGTGATAGGCCAGACCATGTTTTTGTTTGAAGGAATATGGACTTATCGACTGTGGATTAGGAAAGCATTTGAAAGCTTTAAGTGCTGCTTAATGGGCCATACCAATAGGAGCATGGAAGACTGTGGAGCTTATTGTGAATTGATCTGTGAGTGACTGGATCAAGAGGTTTCAGAGGAGAGGAATATTAATATGTGGCCTAGAGACTAGTCATGTGATATTTTGATGAAGAATGTAGCTGCTTTTTGCCTTTGCCTGTGGCTAAAGTGAGGAGTTTTGGATTAATCCCTTTGGCAGAGTAAATCTCAAAACAGCTTAGTGTAGACTCTGTCATGCAGTTATTAGGGGTAACTCTAAGGAGGATTTATGATGAAAAGGAGCAAGTCGAGCAAGGAAAAATACAAGCTATACCACAATTTGAGTAGAAAGGGAGCACCAGTAAGGGGAATGGGGTTAAATCCTGTGTTTTAGGAGATAAACAGATTAAGAAATGGAATAAGGGAAGTGGTGACCTCGGGGAAAGATACCACTTAGTTAAGTTTCTAACTTGTGAAAAAGAATTTAAAAAAAATCTTAGAGCCAGGTATAGTGGTGCAGGACATTAATCCCAACTCTAAAGAGGCAGAGGCTGGTGGATCATTGAGCTTTAGACCAGCCCTGTCTACAGAGCAAATTCCAGAGCAGCCAAGCACAGGCAGGAAAGGAAACCACAGAAAACAGGAAGCTGATTAAATGTAACTGAACAAGGGGACCATGTTCCAGCCCCAGCAAGCAGAAGAACTTGGCAGCTTTGGCTACATGGTTCTGGCTTTAGAGACAAATTCTTCTGAAAGGCATTATGGAATCTCACTCCCCAACTAAGAAAAGCCATTAAGGCCAGGCATGTGTCAGGGTTGTGTCTGAATGGAGGCATCTAGAGGTCATTGCATGAAGCTGTGAATGTGAAGCCTGGATTGCTTAGAATACCCCAATATGTTGGAGATGCCAGAGCTGTGGGATACCTGCCAAGGCTGCTTATTGGGAGTAGAACCAGCCCAAGAGAAAGAAGTATGGTGCAGTCAGCAAAGCTGAAAGGAGTTGGATATCTGAATTTTGACATCAAACATGGAGATTTTGACATCAAACATGGAGATGCAGAGTTTGGAGTTTGTCCAGATGGTTTTTGATCTTGCTTTGGTCCAGTATTTCCTCACTTTGTTCCCCTCTCTGTATTTTGGAGAGTAATGTGTTTCCTGTGCCAATATATGTTGGAAGTATGTAGTCTGGTTTTTTAATTTTGATTTTATAGGGAATTACAGTTAAGAGAGTATATGATCCTCAGAAGAGTCTATGAACTTTGGACATTAAAACATTGTTGAGACTGTGATAGAATATGGGGAATTTTGAAGTTGGGCTAAATGAATTTTGTATTATGTTATTAATACAAGCTTATTGTGGATGGGGGGAGAACGTGGTAAATTGATAGCAACTGGCACCCATAAGTTCCTAGAGAGTGGTTTTGTTGGAGTAGTTATGGCCTTGCTGGAGGAAGTGTGTCATTATGGAGGTGGGCTTTGAGGTCGCAATGGGATCAAACCATACCCAGTGTCTCAGATCACTTCCCATTGTCTGCAGGATCAAGATGTAGCTCCTTATTCACTTTCAGCTCCTTCTTCAGTGCCATGTGTGCCTGCATGCCACCATGTCTTTACATGATGATCCTAGACTAAAGCTCTGAAACTGTAAGCCACCGAATTATATGTTTTCTTTGTAAGTGGTCATGGTGTCTCTTCACAGCATAGAGCTCTAACAAAGATGTCATGTTCTGTGTTAATTATCATCTGTTTCTGTGTGTTTTTGTTATAGGAAGGTTTGTATCTAGCATGAGCTGAAACACACCTGTGTGTGAGGCCTGTAGCTGTTTCAGAGGGTATACACAGCAGGACCCGGCAACCAGCCTATCATGTGATAGTAGTTCTTTGGATGTAGGAGATGGGCTAATGTGCAGTGCCTGACACCTAGCCCTGCATGTGTATGTGGAGTTAATTGGAGAGAAATATATCAGAACATGACACTTCCATTGGATGAATACAGGGTCTATGATGGGCAGGCAGGGGTTTATATAGTGTGTTGTAACAAATGATTGAGTGTATATAACAGGGCCTAAAGTTGATGGAGAAGTGTTATGTAGCATGACCTGAAAGGTAGATTTGTATGCATATGTTGGGCTTTTACTATAAGAGAGAGGCTACCTAGAAGGGACTGAGAATTAAACTATGTATGGCAATCACTCTGTAAGGCAGGACATGCCCAATGGGTCTTATCACCTAGAACTGTGTGTGTGTGTGTGTGTGTGTGTGTGTGTGTGTGTGTGTGTGTGTGTTGTCAGCCCTAAAGAGTTCAGGTCCTAGGTGCACCTGCCAGACCCTAACTTGGGGCTGATGTGCTGTGGCAGAACTGCTTGCCCTGGTGGGAGACACATCTGGTAATGTTGTGGTGTGGGACAGGAGAGTGGCACTTCCTGGGGGCTACAAGCATAAAGATGAGCGTGGCAAGCCTTGGGGAGGCCAACATCAAGGAAAGAGAGGTGGGTGGCAGCCTGAAATTCACAGGAATGTTCCACCTACCACTCGCTACCCCAAGGCCCTACCTAATCACAATCTACCAAGACTCTGGGCAACATCAGGATATCTGAGATGAGTCCCAGTGCAGGTGCAGTATTTATGGTCCAAAAGAAAACAGAAATTGCCCGGTGGTGGTGACTCTGGGCTTTAATCCTAGCATTCTCAAGGCAGAGGCAGGCAGATCTCTGTGGAGTTCAAGGCCAACATGGGTTACAAAAGGAGTTCTAGGATAACCAGAGCTGTTACTCAGAGAAACCTTCTCCCAAATAAACAAACTAAAAAAGAAAAGAAAAAGACAACAACAAACAAAGTGGACCAATGACTATTTGAATTGAATATTTGCATGTAAATCTGACTGGGCACAATAATATACTGGTGACACACAGCAGTTTTCCAATGTACTTAGCCCTGAGAGGGAAGCTGAAAACTTCACATCTTCAGATTAAATCAGAAAGCAAAGAGAGCTAATGTAAAAGGCTAGGCTAGTTAATGTCCTTAATCTTAAGCACAATCCCTGGGATGAAGTTCTACCACTGTAATGGCTATTTTTGGTTGTCAACTTGACTGCATGTGGAATGAACTACAATCCAGAAATGGAGGCACACCTGTGAGAGATTATTATTATTATTATTATTATTATTATTATTATTATTTGCTTAGTTTGTTCTGGATCAAGAGCAGGGAAACACTCATCTTTAATGAGGATCTCTAGGTGTTAACACACACCTTTAATCCAGATCTTGAGGCAAGAAGACACACCTTTATTTTGGCCACACCTTGTGCAGGAGGAGTATATAAGGCCATGAAAGAAGGAGGCTTTTGCTCATTTCTCCCTTGCCCTTGCCTTGTTACCAAACCTATTCCTTCAGTGGAATTCCTTCCTACTTCTTTGGGATTCCAGCATACACTGAAGACCAGCCAAGAGATTCAGCTTTGTGGACCAAGCCTCTCCTGGATTCAGCGACTTTCAGTTCAAGTCACCCATTGTTGGATTAGCTGGACTACAGCCTGTAAGTAATTCCAAAAAACTTTAAAGAGAGAGGAAGAAGGAGATTGAATCATTGTATAAATTACTCTGTTGTTTTTGAGAACTCTATGGCTCTACCACCTTATGTTCACCAATAGGCCAAAACCGGGTGCTCACATGCCCAGACTGGAGGGACAATTCTCTAGCAACCTACCTTGGTGGTTTTGTTTACCTTATCTCAGTTCCTTTGAGTACTTGGTGTACAGTAGCTAGTGCTGCTTGGAAAGTTGTGGAAGCCACAAGTGAAGCTTTCTAGGTATAAGTCACTGGTGGACAGAGAATTCCTAAGGCAATGTCACAAGATACCGAACTAACCAGCTCTATAAAGAACAAGATTTTTCCAGACATTGACTTCTAGTTCTGTTCAAAGTGTGAGTGCAAATAAACTAATTGCCCCTAGATTTGGTTCCTCAGTGGCACTTGATCACAGCCATGGTAGAAATAACAAGTGGTCTGTTATGGTATAGAAGCTGAGAATAAACAATCTGACAAGCCATGATTGGATGGTTGCTTATGTTGAAATTGCAAAGAAGCAGTATGAGGAATACTAGATCTAGTCCATAAGGGGCACTGCCTGCAGTTGGGCCTTGTGCTTGTACATTGGAGTCACTGTTGGATGTCTACACAGCAGGGAGAATGGAACAAGGGTCCTGAGAGATTTGGAGTTCTCTAATCAACTGGACCTCTATATAGTGAGGATGTTTCCCATTTTGTTGGTTTTGCTTCCTGGCATTTATGTTTGCTGTTTGATATTTATGTTTATAATGTTGGTTTTTGTTCCAGGGTTAATTTGTGCCTCTATTGTCCCATTCTTCATTGATTGTTAATCTCTTTCATTTTTGAAAATTAAGTCTCTTATTTCCATTTTGAAACTTTTTCCTGTATTTAAACATATTTATGTATATGCCACACATACCCAATTTGGTTGTACCATGTGGTGATATGTTGTGTACCCTAATAATATTTGCTTGAAGATCAGGGAAGAGAAAAAGCCACTAGATTAAAAATAGAGACCAGACAGTGGTGGCCCACACCTTACACCTTGCACTCGGGAGGCGGAGATCTGTCTAGATTGCTGTGAGTTCAAAGCCACCATGGACTTCATGAGATTGAATCAGTCTAGGAGAGAAACAGAGCCTGGAAATAGTGGCAGACACCTTTAATCCCAGGACTTGGGAAACACACGCCTTTAATCCCAGCACTAGAGATCTCATGCCTTTGCTTGGAAAGCACCTATGTCTTTAATTCCAGCACTAGAAAGGAAGTGATAGCTGGGAAGAGAAAAGTATAGAAGGCATGAGGAGACAGGAACTAAAGCTTTTCAGGCTGAGGAGTCTTAGAGCTAAGGCTTGGCAGTGTCTTGTTCCTTTGTCTCTCTGATCTTTCGGCATTTATCCCAAAATCTGTCTCCAGGACTTTTGTTAAAAGAACTACTAGATTTCATACTACAAAACATTTCCATATATGCCTGTACTTTACATTGATCATATTGCCCTGCATTATTTCAGTACCCCTACCACAGCTTTGTGACTGATACTATGACTTTTTACAAAAGCTCAGCCTCCTCCTCCTTCAAGACCCAAACAAGACAACATGTATCCTATTTCTGTTTGTGGGTCTGCTTTATCTCACATAAAACTACATCTAGTTTTACCTGTTTCCTTATATCACAACAGAACACTAGTCACAGTGGTGATTGTGGACAATTCTCCACACTCTCCATATTCTCTATGATGTTTTCCATTTTGATTGTTACTAATTTTACTTTTTTTTTTCTGGAGCTGAGGATGAAACCCAGGACCTTGTGCTTGTTTTCCAATCTATATTCATGTTTGTACTTTCTTCATTCATTGAGCTTATTTGGTTGGTGGGCTCAGGGTAATACAAGCACTGAGATCAGTTTTTATACATTCCTTAGCTTTCTTTTTCTGTAACATTGGTGTTTGTCTTAATTGGGGTTTCTGTTGCTGAAAAAAAAATCCATGACCAAACAACAAACAAACAAAATCTCTGATCTCAGACTTTTCCTTTGCACATATACGTCAGCAATTCCATATTTGATCTTTAGTATGATTCCTCGTCTAGTACTTTGAGGTTTTGTTCTTCTAGTATTTCTATGTCCTTGACCTGCATCATTAGATTGTTTGGGATATCCCACATTCCATGACAGAATTCATAGCAGTTAACATACATCGAAAAAACACATTAACTATTATTTCTCATGTTGTTTGTTCCAGGAATTGGCAACAAGATAAAGTGTCTAATTGATCAGACATCATGGCAAGCCCCTTGGAAGAAAACATCTTTGAAAAGGATTTCAGGATCTTAACATCTCTAGGCTCTGGTGAATTTGGGGAGGTGAAGCTTGCCTGCCACCTTCCTACACATACACAGGTGGCTGTCAAGGTCCTGAAGAAGAAAAAGAATTCTCTGGCTTGTATCAACACTGAAGCAAAGATACTTCAATCTGTGGAACACAGAAACATAGTTCATTTCTTTCATGTTATTGATAGTAGTTCAACAACTTATCTGATCATGGAATATGTTTCAGGAAAGGACCTGGATTTGTTCATTGGGGATAGAGACTTTCTAAAGGAGGATGAGACTAGACCAATATTCCAGCAGGTCGTTTCAGGAGTTCATT
>CABHPP010000387.1:33319-62926 GCA_902168425.1 Peromyscus attwateri | reverse complement strand
TTTTTTTTTTTTTTTTTTTTTTTTTTTTTGGCTACTTAGTCATCTAACAAGGGATTAATATTTAGAATATAGAGAATTTTAAAAAATACCAAAAAAAAGCAGATAATCCAGTCAATAAGTAGGGAAATGAATTGAACAAATACTTTTCAAATGAAGAAATATAAATGGCTAATATTCATCATCTTTATCCATCAGAGAACTGCAAATCCAAATTGAATTGAGATTTTTGTCTCACGCAGTGAGAATGCCTATTGTCTTAGTTGGCTTTCTGTTGCTGTAATAAACATCATGATCCAAAGCAACTCAGGGAAAAAAGGGTATATTTGATTTTACAGCCTCCAAAACAGGAACTCAAGGTAAGAACCTGGAGGCCGGAGCTGAAGCAGAGATCATGGAGGAGTGCAGTTTACTAACATACTCCCCATGGATTGGTTAGCCTCCTTTCTTATACAACCCAGGTGGTACCTCTCACAGTGGGCTGGGCCCTCCTACATCAGTCATTAATTAAGACAATACCCCCATAGACTTGCCTAGAGGCCAATCTATGCAGGCATTTTCTCAGTTAGGGGTCCTTCTTCCCAGATATGTCTAGATTTGTGTCAAGTTGTGTCAACCAGTAGTACACCTATCATCAAGAGAAAACAAAACAAGACAAACAAAAACCCAAATGTTGTTGAGGATATAGGGAAAAGGGGAATTCTGTACACTGTTGGTGGAAATATAAACCAGTTCATTCACTTTCTAAATCAGTGGGGAGCTTCCTTAAAACACTACAAACATAAGTATTATATGGTCCAGCTATATGGCTTTTGGGTATATATTACAGATTTGGGCCACAGCATCCTGTTTTGTGTGTGTGTCTGTGTGTGCTGTAAATGTGGATTCAAGGGATTAAGTTGTCAGGCTTACACAGTTAGTGATTTTACCTGCCAAGCCATCTCCCTGCCCCCAGTGTAAAATTCTAAGCGTGTTAGGTAATTGACAAGAAAGCAGAGAAGATAAGAGAATAGAAGGAAAATAAGTTTCTGTGGATGTTAGTATTGATCTGTATTTGAAAATAATCAGTATAATTAAACACTGTTAAGGCAACAAAGAAAGTCTGTGCCCCCATATTTACCTTGTCTGCTGGTTGTTTCAACTTGCTGTATCAGAAATGAAGTACTTGTTTTCCCTGCTGTTCTTTAGCTTATTGCAGGAGTGACCAGGACACTACCTTCTAGAAGTAATGCCCACAGAAAGCGGAAGTTGTTCGACTGCTCGCCAAGCAAAACAAAAGCGCAAATCTCATAGCCTTTCTATAAGAAGAACTAACAGCTCAGAACAAGAGAGGACTGGACTACCAAGAGAGATGTTAGAAGGACAAGTAAGTCAGCATTGGTCAGTGCCCATTTTAAAGATGGTTGTCATGCTTGTAATGTAATTGAAATAGTTAATGCATGTGGGTTTCTAAAGCAGAAGAAAGGCTTACACTACCAAACCTTTAAAAGAACACAGTAAATTCAGCAGCACACACAGAGCTAGAATTAGATTTCTTTGTTTTATTATTATTATTATTATTATTATTATTATTATTATTATTTTATTTTGTTTTTTGAGACAAAGTTTCTGTGTAATCCTTGCCATCCTGGAACTCACTATGTAGACCAGGCTGGTCTTGAACTCATGGAGATCCACATGCCTCTTCCTCCCTAGTGCTGGAATTAAAGGCATGCGCCACGACCAGCTACTGTTAATAATATATTTATAATAATAACAAAGACATACAGGTATGACAATATGAACTCATTTTATTCTTTGTACAGGTTAGTTGTCTCTAAGAGGTTTAGCCCTAGATTCCTGAGACAGGTTTTCTGTTTCTAATAGTCTCAAGAAAAGGGGAGAATTAAAATTTTGATGCTTTTTCTACTCTCTGGAGTGACTTAACCTGCCTTTGTCTTTGTCTCTGCTATAGTGAGTATTTATGGTCCTTTGATGAATGTACTAATACACGACTGATAACAAATTTTACTTATATTTTTCTAGTGCCTTTGTAGATGTCAACATGTTAGGATTTTTGAAAAGTATTACTATGAAGTCTAGATAAAGTGTTTTATTAAAATAATCATATGAAGTATATGCCTGTATAAGTATGTACATATATGCTTTGTTGCAGGATATTTGATCACACTGTGAAACCTGAGATTGTGTTTATTTATTGGAAAAACCTGTTTCTAGTTGTGGTGTGGCTCAGCCCTAGCACACACCTTTAATCCAAGAGCTTTCTGCTTGAATATTGTAAACAGGTTCAAATAAAGTCAACCATAGGTCAAGAGGCAGAGCAAGCAACCAGTTGACAGGAAGTGAACATAGGATTATTAAGAAAAAACCATAGAGTAAGAAAAAGTCAGGAGGATGGATAGGGAGACGCTTAGGAAGGAGAAGGGAGGGACATTGAGTTTGAGAGTTTTGTTTGAGGCAGCGTAAGAGAAAGAAGAGAACTTTCTGGGACATCGGTGGAGGAGGAAGGTCCGCTGGGTGCTTTCTCTGCCTTTCTGTGCTAGCAGACTTTTACCCCAGCATCTAGCTCCTGAGTCTTTATTGGTAAAATTGAACAATTGAGATTTAGTCAAAATAACTTTTGTAACCGTTTTTTTTTTTCCCCACAATTAGACTATATCAGCCATAGTGCTGTAGGATAAAAAGGCTTGCATCTTAGAAATTGGCCTTCATGAATGCTGGATCTTATTAGAACTGTGTAAGCAACTTCTTGCAAGGGACTTCTAGTATATAAATTCTATAGGGGCAGTAGGTGTTCACCTAGAAACCCACAGGATTATGGCCTACCACAAAGTAGATATCCAGTTGATACAGTGGGAAAACAATTGTTACACTGTATTTAAGAAATGATGCTGAACGGGTCACCCTGTTCAGTACAAGTTGTTTTTTACAGGCTTTTTTTTTTTTTTTTTTCCGGCTACAATGCATATTTTTCCTTTATTGTTTTGAGAGGGTCTTGCTGTATATAGGCCAGTCTGACCTTGGATTTGGAATCCTTCTGTCACAGCTCCTCATGTACTGGGATTACAAGGCATGCTGCATCTTAGCTAGCTTTTGCCTAAATGCTTTTGCTCTACAGTTGGTTGACTCTACAGGTGTAAATCTTGTGACTATAGAGGGTCAGCTCTGTCTGCCCTCGTATACTTGCTATAAAAAGTTACATTTTAATCTAGTGAGGGATATAAAAGTCATAAAAAGAGCTTTGACAGTATTTACTTTGCTAGGTGATTGTAACAAAGTACCATAAACTATGTGGCTTAAACAACATAAATTAATTTTTCCATAATTCTGGAGGATGAAATCCAAGATCAAGGTATGGAAGGGTTTCCTCTTAGCATTTAGGCATCTGTATTGGCCTGCTCTTATGGTTCTGACAGGATTTACCTCAGCTGCAGCCACTAAGAGCACCCGCTGTGCGCATTCGCTACATTTCCTTATAAAAGGCAGGCCTTGTACACCTCTCATCTCTCTTTCTTCCTTTGCTCTCATCCCCAGGGACCAGTCTCTGCCCCCTTCTCTGCTCCCTTCTCATCCCTCCCCTCAATAAAACCTCCCACATGGGCCCTGTTATATGGTGTGTCTCCTTCCTGAAGTTTTTAAAATACAACACCTCCTAAGGCCTTACTTGTAGCTGTAGGTGATTGCTACCTTTATGCATCCAACATGGTCTTTCCTCTTTGCATGTTTTCCTTAACTCTTGTAAGGCCACTGGTCATAATTAATTAGGATCACCATTATAACTGCATTTTAATGGTCCCTTCAATAAAGATCTTGACTCTTACTATAGTCACATTCAGGGGTATTCAGGTTTGAGACATAATTCATCCATTTGAGAGAGTAAAACTACAACTGTGTGGTAGGATTTCCTTGATGGAAGTGTTATCACCTTTGATAAAGGTGCCCCAAGGTTACTGTAACATGTAGGCAGTTAAACATGATTGGTATGTTTTAGTATTTAAAATGTAGCTTAAACAAGAACATAATTACATTGACATTTAAATAGTCATATGTAGCTGGTGGCTACTAATTGGACAGTATAGGTAAACAATCTAAAGTGGTTCTTAAAAGTTTTTTGATTTACTGACATTTCTAGCAGTGAAAAATTCTACTTTGTTTGTTGGCGTATTCTAGAGTTATTTCCCACATGAGGTGAATTTGTTCTTAGTGTTGTCTTCCATTGTGATGTAGTATAAGATGGTAATTGTTTCTCACAGTAGGCATTTCAAAAGGTAATTCACAGTTCTTTGACCTGAGCAACCTAGACCTGCTCTTCTGGCTCTCTGAGTTTCCCTTGTTAGCTAGACAGTTTGTTAACTGAAGTTATTTGGAGTGGAACTAACCAGCATGATATGTGAGTGGCCGCGCTGACCTTCCCTTTACAGGAGGGGAGAAAGTGCAAGTGTTGCTACTGCAGCTGGCATGGTAGGTATAAGTGGACTGCTGTGGGAAAAGAGAGATGTGCTGGCTGTCGGTATCTGGGTTTACAGGAGGGATCACTTGAGAGACAGGGTTTTGCACTGTTCTTTTGGTTATTATGGAATAGTATCAAAAAAAGGTGAAGGTTGATCGCCATGGTACTGTATTAGGTTAATGTTCTATATCTTAATTTGTAAGTGTGAAGTTCTTTAGAGAGATGTTAAGATTACCAGTTCTACCAGGTTCAGTGTTTAAGCTAGCATGTATATATTTTAAATAGTTTACAGAGTTTGTGGGAGAACATGTGATTATTGAAAAACTCAAATTGTGGAAATGTTCACTGTTTTTTGAAATTTATAGTCCTAAGAAGTTAACCTGAGGTGTAATTTAATAAATATTGTGTGTATGAATATTTTTTAAATTTGCAACTTACCAGGTCTCAACAATTGGTGTTGAATATAAACTTGAAAAGTCACTTGAATATTGGAAAATTAATATAGACTTATTTGAGGATATTATTTTTTAAAAATACTTTTTGTGCTGGGGAAAGGTGGGGCACACATGCTAGTTATGTAGATAGAGTCTTTGTGGAGATTAGAATAGAAAATATCAAATAGTCTTCTATTTATTAATAATGTTCAGGAAAAGTAAATTATTTTGTGAACTTATTTGATGACTTGGAAGCGTTCATATGTTTAACTTGGAATTATGTTGTAGATGTTGCTTCCTGTTTTCTTCACTCTGCCTTTTAGATAGAAACTGGAAGTGAGAGGGGAAATGTGCAAAGGTATGAAGGATGTGACTCCACTATTAGACAGTTTGTTCTTGTAGGCAAGATTTTCTTTTTCCTCTCTTCATAATAGTCTTAGTTATAGAGTTTTAGGAAGTCACTAGTTTGTTTTGGGTGAAGCACAGTGGATCTAATTAGGTGATAGGCAGATCTCTATTGTGTATAGCCCATTGCCCATTGAAATAGTGTTTTTTTGTTGTTTTTAAATAGCGTATGGTAGGCTATTTGTAACATAGCTTCACTTTTGGAAATGGCTTTGCTGCTCTATGAATTTGGAAATTTTTGAATAAAGTAAGCTCATGTTCCCTCTGTGTCAATGCAAAACTAAGCTTTTCCTCCAAAGGGAAAAAGTTTACTCTGAGTCAAATACATGTGACCAAGGCCTAAGAACACAGATTATGTTCACCTGAATAACTTGCTCTAATGTGGAAGAGGCCACAAGATCTTTTGAGTCACATAACAGAAGAATGACATGTATCAGTGCATTGGCCAAAAATATTGTTGGGGACATCTGGCAGGCAGGCTACAGCAGAGAAGGGTAGTCTTTGATGTGGGTTTCAGATGTTCTGACATTCTCAGCTTTAAGGTTGCTGGATGCTTGCCCAATGCATTCTAAAAGGTTTACCTAGCAGTCAGGATGTTAGGTCGGCTACAGAGATTGATAGTAAATGGCTGTTCCAGATGGTTTGGGTTCTTAGTCTAAAACATTAGAGATCCACAATCAAGATGTTCTGGTTTGTCAGTCAGTCTTTAAAATCTTTAGCACCTATACGGCTTCTTCAGAGAGAATTGTATTCACATATGTAAAAGGAAAAATTATGTTATTTTGTAAAATGTTTGCTCTTAAATCTTGTATTCCTCTAGGAATACATTTTGATTATTGTTTCCTTTGTAGAAACTTGAATCTTAATTTGAGTATTGGGGATTGAACCCAAAGTGCATGCTAAGTACATGCTCTCACTGAGCTACATGCCTAGCTAAATTTTAAATTCTTTAAACCTTCATATATGTATAAGCAATAAAATATATGATGTTATAAAGTAAGAGTTTAAGATAAATGATAATTTACTTTGAAAAAAATATTGTTGCCTGGTATTAAAGTGATTCATTCATTCATTTTAAACAAAAATATTTGTTTTGTACAGGATTCTAAACTGCCTTCCTCAGTTCGCAGTACATTGCTGGAACTGTTTGGTCAGATAGAAAGAGAATTTGAAAATCTTTACATTGAAAACTTAGAATGTGAGTATCTCTTATCAGTGTATTTAAAAAATGATTACCTCTCCATAGAAATCTTTGAGAATAATATTTGTGGGTTGAGATTCATCACTCTGTTATTTTCTATTCTGTTGTTAAACATGCTGACTTAAACAAACATATTATTGGGACTGGGGAGGTGGTTCAGCAGTTAAGAGCACTGGCTGCTCTTCCAGAAGTCCTGGGTTCGATTCTCAGCACCCACATGACTGCTCACAGCTGTTTGTAATTCCAGTTTCAGGAGCTCTGATGCCCTCTTCTGACCTCCAAGGGCACCAGACAGTCATGCAGGCAAAATAACTAGACACGTAAAAAAGATTCTCTTACAGTTCTGTGGGCCTAGCATGATTCTTGCCAGGATGAAGTCAAATCCTGGCAGAGTTTTCTTTCTTTCTGGAGCCTGTAGGGACAAACATTTGCTGCTTGTTTGTGTGGTGACAGAATGCAGTTAATTGTACTTTCAGGACAGGCCCCCTTATCGCTGTCCTTGGCTTATGTGCCCATCTCCTTTAGTGATGTGATGGCTTTTCTTGTGTCCTCTCTGAGCCTTTCTGTCTGTTTCAGTTCTGAGAAGGTGTGACTTGATTGAGCCCCTGGTTATTCCAGGATGACCTCCCTACTTGCAGAACCCCTAAACTTGTAGGCTAACATTGTTAACAGGTTATAGGGCTAAGCCCTGAGAATCTTTGAGGAGGTTACCAGAATGACCAATCAAAATTGCAGTTTTATACAAAATGAATGCATTTCATTTTTCATATACCAAGTATACCATAAATTATATAAACTTCATCATCTCTTGAAAATTTCCAAAAACATGTTGACGTGTGTGTGTGTGTGTGTGTGTGTGTGTGTGTGTGTGTGTGTGTACATAAGAACTGGTCTACAGAGTGAGTTCCAGGACAGCCAAGACTACACAGAAAAGTCCTGTCTCAGAAAAACAAAACAAAACAAAACAAAACAAAACCCAAAATAAATAAAATAAAGTTAGGTACTATGTATAGCATCTGATTTTAAGGATTTTTTTTTTTTTTAAAGTATCAGAGTTTTAGCAACTGAAATATTTTGGGTGTTTTTATTGTGATTTAAGATATTCACATCACAAAGCACCTCCTCCCCCAGTTAAAAATAAACTTTAAAAATTACTAATATTGGAAGGTACATTAACTTTATGTTGTCTAGCACTTAGAAGTTTTGGTGGCTCCTTGGTACCCATAAGATAAAGTCCCAGTTTCTTTGCCTGGGTGCTGTATAGAGCCTTTGGCCTCAGCCTATTCATGACCTTGACTTGTTTTAAACTTTGGTCAGACAAGTATCCTACAGTCCCAGGAAGCTTCATGGTATCCTGACAAGCATGTAGGCCCTAGAGCTGGGTGGACCTGTGTGCAAGTCAGGTCCCAGCTTAGTACTTGGTGCTTTTAAAACAGTTACTTCCCTGGGCAAGTCTCTTCTCTGTTTCACAGTGTAGATGCCTGAGGCCTCTCCCAAGGTCCTTTTTGATAGCCAGGAGAATCATAGTTTTCTGTATCTTCAGTTACTATGTTCCTTGTAATGGTCCATTTTTATGTTTTTCTGACCTGACACTCCCAGTCCTGCAAAGTATTAATTTTTCATTTTGGAATTTTAAAATCTTTGTTATACATAATCCTCATGTGGAGATTTTCTAGTGTCATATACCAGTAGTCATATTACTATATTTTTTCCCCAGTTACAGTATCCACAAGTAAACTATAATTATTTCACTGAATTTCAGACAGTATCAGAATGTTTTTAAATGCATGAAACCAGCAAAAAGGAAGCTGTGCTGAATAAGAATTTGAATATGCAGGCGTCTGCTTGAGACCCCAGTAGTAACATCTTCACAGGGTCACAGGAGTGAGCTTTCATTTATTTATTTTTAAAGATTGGATCTCATGTAGTCCAGACTGGCCTTGAACTTGAAATGTAGCTGAGAATGACTCTGAACTTCTGATTCTCTTTTCTCCACCTTCTAAGTGCTGAGATTATAGGCATTCACACCCAGTATATATGGTGCAAGGATGAAACCCAGGCCCTTGTGCATGCTGGGTGAGCACTCCACCAACTGAGCTTCATCCCCAGCACTGACTTTTTGTTCTCAGAATGATACCTGGAATGATGGTTTGAGTGTTTGGAAACTATTATCATCTTGCTTTTTAGGATTTTTTTCACATCATTTTTTGACAGTCCTAACTCACAACGTTCTTATGTAAGTTTTAAAAGTGATGAGCACGTATGAACTTAAGACCAAATTTTACATTAAAAAATGTTTTTATTTCCAGTGCGCAGAGAAATTGATACTCTTAATGAACGCTTAGCTGGTGAAGGACAAACGATTGATGGGGCAGAATTGAGTAAGGGCCAGCTCAAAACAAAAGGTAAAACAAATGCTTGTAAAGTATTGCATGTAGATTACTTCTCAAGGGAACTGAGATTTAATGAAGGACACCAACTCATTTGCTCTCTACTATCAGCCGAACTTGGAATACATAATTCAGATACAGGTCAGATGAGAAAGAGCTTGGGTCCCTCTTCCAGCTCTGCTGTGGTCCCTATGACTTGGTGGGTGCACAGATCTAAATTTCCCTTTCTACAGCACAGCTGTACTTTGCAATGCTGTGGTTCTTGAGCTGATTGTCAATTCTCTGTCTCCACAGCCAGTCACAGTACCAGTCAGCTTTCTCAGAAGCTAAAGACCACCTACAAGGCTTCCACCAGCAAGGTATGCAAGGCACTGGCTCTCGAGCCAGTCATGTGGTGCTTACGGTGTGCAGATGTGTACTTTAACTTGCATATTTTCCAGTTAGAAATGTGTAATAGAAAAATGTCTGGTTTCTAGAAACAACCATTGCTAAATGGCTACAGAATGTAGATGCTTAGATACTAACTTAGATACTAACTTCAGTGAGATCAATGTATTATGCATTAGTAATTTTTGTCTTTAGAAAAACAGTGTATTTTGTATTATTAATTGGCTTGTTAAAAAGTATATGGATTGAGAGATAGATAATAGATAACTATATGGAGTGAAATTCTGTGTGGGTTAAAGTTACATTTTCATTATTATTTTTCAATTTTTTAAGTACAAGAAGAAAGTGAGGGTGTGCTTCTGAGACATGGAGGGACAGTCAAGGGTTTTCCTTTTAAAGTGCCTAGTACGGACTTGAAGTGGCAAGGATTTAATTGTTTGGAAAGTTACTGTATAATGGTCAGTATTTTGAGATAATAGTATATATCTCTAATTTGGAGTATTTTGAATATATAAAAGATAAATTAATTACCTAATTTTGGTGAATGTACACTCATTGGGTTGAATGTGAGGGGAAAAATTGAAATTTGTACTCCGATTACATAAATATTACCAGCTTTTTATTTTTACAATTCATTGTCTTGGGCTGACAGTCATTTATTTGGCAGGAACAATGAGGTTAACTAGTTAAAAGGGAAAGTCTAGCCTTTCTGCCTTCTCTTATTTAAAAATTCTTGGTAATCATTATTTAGAAGAGAACATGGGTATTGTTGACATTTTCTATTGTGTACTTTGATAGCATCTGGAATGTAAATTGCTGTTTCATTGGATTTTTGTTTGTTGTAATGTCTAGTTCACCCTAGTTTTGAAATTTGTGATTAATTTCAGTATTCAAAATGAAGTGTAAAATTATGTTCTTCATTTCTTGTTACATTATCTTGAATTAAATAGATTGTTCTGATGCTTACCATTTTGTGTATATAATGTGTGGTCTTAGGATTCAAAACTTTCTGGTTATTTCTGAAGTAGAGGAAGATATGCTTATATATAGCAGTCTTTTACCATGAGCAATTAAAAAAGGTTTGGACAAAGGTAAGGGCATGCACAATAGTATTTTGCTTTCAAAATATATTAGAACTATTTAACAGCAGTCATTTTAGGATTAGAATATGTCAGAAGCATATTCCTAATGGACTTCTCAGCAGTTTGTACACTGTATGTACTCATCTTAAAAAGTAATGAAACACAAGACATCCGAAAATTGAAGAACTAATTTGGTAACGATATATTCTGATTTGTACCACAGCATGGATTCTTGGTATTAAAGCTAAGCACGAATGCAACAAGAACATGCTACAGTCTAGATTCATTACTTGCCCTCCTTGTGACTCAGAGCCATGAAAGGCAAGTAGCATGTTTGGTGAGACAGTGGGAGCGCAGAAGTGTATGAAGAAAACCCGGAGAGGTTTTCCCTCCTCTGGGCTGCTCATGACTGATTGCTAATGCTTACGGGTGGGGTTGTGGGGGAAGGCAGTCTATCCCGAAAACTACTTTAAAGAAACCGGTGGAGATGTGTGCATATTTCTTTAGAAATTATTTTTTATAGTGGAAAAGGGCCTTTCTGATTTGCTTTTAAAGTGCTTTAGGTTGTGTTGCAGTTAAACTGATTTAGAATATCGGAAAACACGATGCCATTGCTTTATTCTGCTGCTCTTCTGTCCGAATGTTCCTTCGAAGTAATTCAGTTGTTTCGTTGGATCTCTTTATAATCTTGACCAAGTCAGTGCTTTTTTTTTTTTTTTTTTTTTTTTTTAAATTGAGACAGGGTCTCTCTGTTGTCTTGCCTGTCCTGGAACTCACTATGTGGATGAGGCTGGCCTAGAACTTAACAGAGATTTTCCTGCCTCTCTCCTGCCTCTGTCTCCTGAATATTGGGATTAAAAGCATGTACCACTATGACTGACTTAAGTCAGTGTTTTATTTTGTTTGTTTTTTTTTTAAGCATAATGAGCATTATGGAAGTGGCATGTGAGATTGTATGCCATGGTATTCATGAAAAGCATAGTATTCTGTTTCTGAAGTATACAGTTGTATTCCCATGGTAGTGCCTCTTCCACTCTATCCTTGAATGGGGTAGGTAAGAAATGTGACAAAGTAGTTTCTTATACTAGAAATGTTGAGAGGTTTGGAAAATGAAATTTACCACAACTTAGGATGGTGGTAAGTTTTATGTGGCCTGTAACTTCTTTCCCTCTAAAATGTAGTACTATTTGGCATCTCAGTGGTGTTTTCTGTAAGCACAAGCACATATGGAGAGGGATACTCTTGTTTATTTTAGGAGGGATACTAGCATTTAGAAAGATGACAATAATGGGTTTGAGATTTGAACACGTTATTTTCTATTTTTTGTAAAATTTAAACCAATTTAAATGGAATTGGCTTATATCATTTGTAAAATTTCAGTCTCTTAACTAATCATTTTGTTTTTGTCTTTACTGTGTTGGGGATAAACTGAAAGCACATAAATAATTAATGTAACAGATTGTGTCTGCATATGTTTATATAAGAGTAAATTTGTATACATGTCCTAGGCTTTGCAGAATCATTGTTGAAGGCAAGCTGTATGAATCCATTAATTTTGTTTCCATTTTTTCTTACACAGATTTATAGATCCATTATTCTTTATATTTTTTTCTGATTTACTTAAAAGTTGAAATGTTTTCATTTATCCAAGAGCAGCTTCATGATCAAAGTTTAAAGAAATCTTTGCATTTAGTTTTTTCTTCACTTTATAGTCTTCATTATGAGTGAAATGAGAATTGTTACATGTGTCATTATATGGACCAGTACCTTACTGTGTGTTCCTCATTGTGTGTATCATCTCAAGTCTGTTTCCCATTAGAATATGAGCTTCTAAAAGACCTTTGTATCTCTCAGCTCTGTCTCCATCTAGCATGGCACGTGGCTTCAAGCAAGTGCTCAATAAACAGTCTTTAACAAACCTCTTCATCTGCTACAAGTGTGGTCATTTGATTCCTCTTACAGCATGGGCTTTTTTTGTTCTGATATGTGGTTGATGTAAAATGATCAAATTCAGGGAAAAAAATGAAAGTTCTGTGAACACACACTTTAGTGTTAGTAGTTTGGGGTATTTTTTCCCTCAACCTTTTCATATCTGTTTCTCTGTCTCTGTCTGTCTGGTCTCTTTCTCTCTGTTTGTCTATCTTTCTCTGTCTGTCTTTCTCTTGGTGTATGTATATGTGTTTTAAAGATTGAGAACTTGGTTTGGTGATGGAGATTTGGGGAAGAGTGACTTGAGAGGCCCTGTGGTGCCTTTCTTCTGCAGTGAGACGTTACCTGACTGACTCCTGTGCACTAGTGGAGTGGGGAGAATTTTCTGAAGCTTCTGATCATGCGCTGAGTGAGGGCAGCCTTATTGTGCGAGGCATCTCAGTTCTATTCATGCGTGTATTATATTCCGTTAGTGTTTACAATATCCTGTTAAATTACTTACACATTTTCAAGACATCTTTGTGCTGTTTTGCCTTTTTTAACTTAGAGGAAATTTAATTCAGTAAATGTTTAAAAGTGCTTCTTTTCTCCTCAATTTAGATTGTCTCCAGCTTTAAGACTACCACATCAAGGGCCATCTGCCAGCTTGTGAAGGAGTATATTGGCCACAGGGATGGCATCTGGGATGTCAGTGTTGCAAAGACACAGCCTGTGGTTCTTGGGACAGCGTCTGCCGGTGAGCCAGACACTGTTGCAGCTGGCTTATTAAGATGTGGCTTTGATAACTCATGAAGTGTGGTGGAAGAGTTATGAAACCAAAGCTTTTGGATCCAGGTGTGGTGGTATATGCCAAAGGCCCAGCACTTGAGCTGGAGGCGGGAGGACCTCAAGTTCCAGGCCAGCATGGGCTGTGATATAAAGCCCTGTCATATTGTCTCTCAAACAAAAATGAAATGAGGAGGAAAGAAGGAAAAAGAAAAGGAAAGGCTTTTGCCTTGGCATGGAGCACCCATTTCTCCTGAGACCTGTAGTCCTTTGTAGTAGTCCTATGGGTAGATGTCACAGCCAAGGCTGGACTCCTGTTTTTGAGGCAGTAGATCCCCGGCTTCAACTAAGTTATGTGAGCATGTCTGTGTTTGAATGGTAGAAGCAGCATAGGTGGGAGAGTTTTTAAACGTTAGGTGATTTTTTTATTGGCTTTGTTCCTGGTCAGGCCAGGTGTGCTTCTGATTTGGGGGCAGGTTTGTCATTTTTCTCCCAGCAGTAAAGGGGAAGGGTTATGCTAGCAACTGAAAAATGCATATTCTCTAGACTGTTGAGTTGTCACAGGAGGCTGCTCTGCAGAGGGGGATGCACTTTGTGGGTCATAGGTCCTGCCCTAACATGATAATTTATGAAAGTTCAGATTAGTCTAGCATACTACTTCTTCAGATATGAATGATGATTGGATGTTGAAAATGACTTTCTTAGCTTGTGAGAAGTTACTTTCTTACTAGATTCTGTTTTTTTGGTTGTTGTTGTTTTTGTTTTTTGTTTTTGGTATTTTGAGAAAGGGTTTCCTGGAACTAGCTCTGTAGGACAGGCTGGCCTTGAACTCACAGAGATCTGCCTGCCTCTGCTGCCCAAGTGCTGCGATTAAAGGAGTGCACCACCACCACTGGCCTGGATTCTGATTTTTAAAAGTAAAAGAGACACAAGAAACCTAGTTAGAGTGTTGAGAGTTTCTTTCCTGTTTGTAGTTGTGCTCATTCTTAAACATCTTGGATGGTTTGAAAGTATTAGTTAAAAAGAGAGGGGGTGACTTCTGATATTTCTGAAATTTCCTTTGGATAATTGGCTACTATTTCTTCTTAGAATTTTTTTTTTTTTTTGGTTTTTCGAGACAGGGTTTCTCTGTATAGCTTTGTGCCTTTCCTGGAACTCGCTTTGGAGACCAGGCTGGCCTCGAACTCACAGGGATCCGCCTGGCTCTGCCTCCCAAGTGCTGGGATTAAAGGCGTGCGCCACCACCGCCCGGCAGAAATTTTTTTAATTCTCCCTTTTCCCCTTAATGCTTGTGAGAGAAAAAGGTCCAAAGAACATTTGGTATAATTTAAGTGGATTTGGAGGCTAATTGAATTTGGGAATTACAAGATGTTCTGGAAAGCTCTAATATTAGGATAAAATAATATATCTATGATATAAATGATTTCTGTATGCCAGTTTCACACATGATGGCCTCGGTGAAATGGTCTACTAGGATATCAAGTCCAGTTGTCCTTGTCCAGTTCTGTGGCTTCAGACAAGTCACAGCACTTTCCTTAGGGTACTTGAATTGTACAGAATAGAATCAAAGTTGCAAGAACTGTTTGGGGGACTGGAGAAATGACTCAGGGGTTAAGAGCACTGGCTGTTCTTCCAGAGACCCAAGTTCGAATTTTGATTTTTAGCATCCACATGGTGGCTCACAACTGTTTTTTTAATTCTAGTTCCAATGGATCCAGTACCCTCTTCTGTCCTTCAAGGGTACTGCATACATTGATATACATGGAGGCAAAAATGCATACACATAAAATAAAACTAAATTAAAAGTACCTGTTAAGGTGATGTGACTTACCATTTTTAGAATATTATTTTATTTTTAAAGAAATTATAAAATTAGTGATGTCTAAGTTATGACTTCTTCATCTTGTAGATCACACGGCTTTGTTGTGGAGCATAGAGACTGGCAAATGTCTTGTCAAATATGCTGGCCATGTAGGCTCAGGTAAGCATTTACCTAAATGAGCACAATAATCAGAAGCTGTGTTTCTCTGGTTCCTTTTTAAAATTTTTCATAATATCAACTATATTGGTTAAAAAGTTTTATACTTGATATAAAATTTTAATATTTTGGTGGTTGGGAGATGTGTAATATAGTCAGACTGGATAAACTGTCCTTTACCTTATATGAGTAATAAAGGTAAAAAGTTTAATACTTAAGCAGTGCTACGTATTAGTCTACATTGTATAACTATAATTATTTATTATAAACCATGTGTTAGAGATTAATGTGTAATACTTTGGTCAGGCAAAATAAAGGATGTTCCCACTGACTGTGTGTTTGGGTCTGTAGTTTATATTTTACAGTAACTCTCTTCCGCCTCTTCAGTTATACCTGGGTATTAACACTGTTTTAATCAAATTTCATTTTTGTATTTTCCTCCCAAACATTTAGAAATTTCTTCCACCTAGAATGTCTTCATCCAGTCTCTGTGCAAGATTGCCATCCTGTTCATTCCTCTCATCTGCTAGCTGTCACTGTTCCCTTAGTTTTGATGGATAGCCTTGTTATTGGGCACTTAGGTCCATGAGCGCATGTGTGCGTGCGTGCATTTTTTCTTCTCCATTGTGCCTGTGCCCATATTAACAATTCATAGAAATCAACAGGACAAAGGCGAGAACATAATGTGTATTTAATGATAAGACAGTCTCCTAGGGAAGGGACTTGGGCTCCCTGTTGCCTCCATTCTTCTACAGAAACTTTGTTTTTTTTTTTTTGGCTAAGTCTCACCTGAAGAAAATGGGGTTTAAAAGATCCTCACTTTTGAAAGAGTCTTTTCTTTTCTTTTTTTCCTGGTATGTAAGATCCCCACTCATATCAGTCCTGAGTTTTTTATCCCTAGATTCATTCCTTTGGTATTTATATAGAGTAGAAGCCTCTTTTGTTTTTGGAGGTCAGCTTCAGATGGACTCCTGCATGTCTGTTAAAACACAATAATTCTTCCAGTGGAGAAAATGTGATAGTTTGGTAGCCAAAGAGAGGGACACAGCGTATTACTCATGAGACTATCTCCACTCACATTGGAGTTCGGCTTAGGCTCACATTTATAGACTCAATGTCACCTTTAGCTTATGCAAACAAAGCCACACCCATGAGTGGATCCTCATTTAACTCAGCACCTTCCTGACATCTTGGTGATCTCCTCAAAGGCTAGGGCTCAGAGTTGTAGACTCCCACCTCTTCTCTTTCTTAGCACCTTCTCTCACTTTACAATATTCAAAGTTTGTAATACAATAGCTAACTGTTCTTGCTGCTGCTCTTCTTTTGTCCCTTTCTACTAGTCTTTTCTTAGTTTATAAATACAGTGTCCAGAGTATATTACTAGGGACTCAAAAATACAGAATTTTGTAGAACTTGTGTTACATTCTCCATGTCTTTTTAAAAAAGATATATTTTTATCTTATGTGTATTATTTTTGTCTGAAAAATTTATATGCACCATATGTGTGCCTGGTGCTGAAAGGTCTTAGAAGAGGGTGTTGGATCTCTTGGAACTAGAGTTTATAGCAGGTTGTAAACAGCCATTTAGATGCTGGGAGCTGAATCTGAGTTCTCTATAAGACAGTAAGAGCTCTTAACCATTAAGCCATCTCTCCAGGCCTCTTACCCCTAATTTATTTTTAAAATATATTTGCTTATTTTTAGCATTGTAGCTTATGTTTATTACTTATAACAGCAATTTTCACTAGCTATTCTATATTATTTGTATTTTAGTATTGAAAGTAAATAGAATTCTCTTTTTATATAGTTTCTTAGTAAAACATAATTTTAAAGGTGTAGCTAATACAATTTCACTAATGGATAATTTTTTGAAGTTTGGTAGAATTTCCACAACATTCTGTCTAAGGGATATGCATTTTCTTTACAAGGCAGGGACATGAAGGTTGATTATTCTTAGGATGAGTTGAGTTCAACTCCCTGGTCAGACTAATGGAGGTTTTAGTCCATTCTAAAACCTAGGGTTTGCTTTAGGAAAGTCCTAGGTAGGGAGATGGGCCTAGAATCTTTTTAGTATGCGACCAGTCCATTAAGCTGGGCTCATGCTTGTTACCTTGCTGGCTACCCATTAAGATAGTCTATCTGAATTCAAGGAAGGAAGGAAGAAGGGATCCTGGGCACTGGGAGTCTGCTCTTTGGCTTATGTTCTTTATTAAGACAATGAAAACTTCCCAAGATAACACTTGCCAAAACTTACTTTCGAGTATCCTGAATGTGGATAAGAAAATGGGAGAACAGTAACCTAGTCTCCATTTTTGAGTCTGGTTGGAATTTATTCCTGGGGTCTCATTTGTCATGGACTAGATCAGGGTTTCTGTAAGCTGGGCAAGGGCAGGATGAGGCTAGCGGGCAATGTCTCCACACTACAGTTTGCTTCTGTTTCTTGTCATAACCTCACTTTCTTTGTTTATTTTAGCTCTAAATTACCTGCCTGTTTATAAAAGTGGATTGTTAATATTCTTTCTTGTATGTCTTGCCATTTAGCAAGGTGGTTCATACTTTAGTTTGGTTCTTTTTTGTTATACCTTTGTTCATATTATTCAATATATTCATATATTCATAGTTTAATTGAATCAGAGGAGCTAATGAACTATCATAGTTTTTTAAAATTTACAACTAACTTTGTAATATAATAGCTAATAAATATTAAAAACATGGTTTTATTATCTTAAACCTGTTTTTGTAAAATTTTTATTTTGCAGTAAATTCTATAAAATTTCATCCCTCAGAGCAGTTGGCTCTTACTGGTATGTTGATTTTTTTCCTTTCTTGAATGAAATTGATAATCTTAAAACAGCTATAAATTTTATATTCTTTTGTTAGTACTATCAGGTATCCATAGCACATAAGAAAGTTAGACAATATTTAGTAGAAATTTTATGAATTATTTTCATTCCTTTCTAGGTAATTTACCTAAGCTGTAGTAGCTTGTGTATATCACAATTTAGACTGGCTTTAAAAACATAGCTTCATTTGTTTCTTTTGGAAGGTAGCCTTTTGTACTGAGGATTATTTCTACAAAATTGTTACATAGCTGTGGAGTCCATTGTTTTGGGATACAGGTGATAATCTGCATGTGTTGGCTTTGATGGGCCAGAGGTTGCTAGGCTTCTGAAAAAGTCCAGTTAGTAGGTATATTTGTCTTTGACAGACTGTATGACATCTGTCCCTGCTCTGTCCTGCTTTTGTAGCAGTTGAAGAGACATGACTGTTCATTTACAAAAATGGGGAAGTGCCTGCATTTTTCCCATGGACCAGATTCTGCTGAGCCCAGGATAGAGTATACACGTTGAGATGACAAGGGTGCTCTGTGCAGGTGGAAGGATTTAAGAAGGAGCCCAGCATGAGTACTTTCAATATGTGGTGTGCAGGGATTACTATTTTTGGTTAGAGACTTTTCACATGTGAGAGGGATATGGAAGGAAAGTTACTCTAAATCATTTCGTAGTCCTAGATGATTATAGCCAGTATGTACCTTAATACATATCTGAGAAGTTAAAGTGGGGAAGACACTGAAGGTTTATTGTATGATTGGTAGAAAGGAAAGACACTAGACTAGTGGCAGTTGGATATGTCTAGATATAAACCAAAGGCTTAGAAAGGAGTGGTGAAAGCAAGTCCCATCTGAAAAAGGAACTAATACCAACTTTGAGACAGATAAAGGAGAAAAGAAAATTAGACTGCAATTTTTATGTAGTGTTGATTTGAAGAGAAACTGGTAAGTCAGGACCATTAGTTGAGTTCGGCCATAACAAATTCACTATCAGTTCATGGTAACTTCTTTAGGTAAGTTTTGCAGCAGTGGAGAGAAAGATGTAAAGCAGACCACTTTGGCGAGGGCTGAGAATACCACTCTGGAGTGTAAGAGGGCCCATTCCTAATCAGAGCATTTTCTTACAAACTTCTGCTAGAAAGAAGAGGAATAGGAAAGCAACACAAATAAGTAATGCTAATAGTAACATAGTAAGTAATACCTGGCACATTGTAAAGTCCTATTAATAATGAATGGATGAAAGTATCATTTCCTTTCCTGAAACATCTCAGACTGTTATAGTCACAAGTGTAATACAATAGAATATTTATTACATAGATTAAAAATAAAATCTCGGTTGGGGATTTAGCTCAGTGGTAGAGCGCTTGCAAGCGCAAGGCCCTGGGTTCGGTCCTCAGCTCTGAAAAAGAAAAAAAAAGAAAAGAAAAAAGGAAAAGAAAAAAAGAAAAAGAAAAAAAAGAAAATCTCTATTTTTTTTCTTAACCATCAAAGTTTTTCTAAGATGAAAGGGGAAATATTTTCTTTAGTAATTGCAGCCCTAATTTTGTACATGTGTTCTATTCTTATAGCCTTGTACAGTCTGAAATCACTATTTAAATAAAGTATGTCCATTTTACTAAATGATCACTAAGTTAGAAAAGTATGATTGATGTTTGGCCACAGTGTAGGAAAGAGCACATTTTATGCATGTTTTGCCCAGTGGATAATCTTCCCCCATTTGTCTCTTCAGCTTCTGGAGATCAGACTGCTCATATTTGGAGATACGTGGTACAGCTTCCAACACCTCAGCCTGTTGCCGACGCTAGTGTAAGCATGTTCAGTTACTCTGACAGTTCGCTGTTGCTCTGTTCATGGAGGACTCTGGATATTTGCAAATTTTAGAATAAACTGATAGTATCTGGTATGGTTGGATGTGGCTTAACTGACCTACATTTTAAAAGATGAGTGTAGATGTGAACCGTGAGTTTAATCAGCCACCTCAGCAGATGCTAGCAACAGAGGTAAGAGTTACATTGCTGTGGGGAAAGGAACAGAACATAGGATGAGATGGAGGAAGCCTATCAGAGCGCTGGGTTTCTCTTAAGCACCAGAAAATGGAACTGCCTGGCTATGAATATGTGTTTTCCTTTGGACAGAGAACAAGCATCCAAAAGTAACTTGGAAATTGCCAAGGCTGTCCACTCCTACCACAGGCCTGAGGTTGTCTTTTCCTCATTTGCAAAGGGCAGAAAATGTTCTTGGTTTTCATTCTCCCTGCCTCTTTGCTTCACTTTCTTCCTTCTACTCCTCTTTTTTCTTTTCAACAGACATGGTTTCATTGTAACCCAACCCAAGCTGGCCTTGAATTTGTGTTCTTCCTCGGCGTCCCTAGAGCTTGGATTACAAACATGTGCCAGTATATATGGCCTCTCTTTGGTTTGGGGCAATGGGGATTGGGGGACAGGATGCCACAGCCTAGTGCCATAGCAGGGGGGAGGCTGCCTAGCTAGCTGTCATGTGAGGAAGCTTCCTTAGTGGTTCTAAAAGGTAGAGCACGGATCCTAAGAGGATTATTGTTGAGACTTAAGATCTAATGGAATTCGCTTTTCTAGGTTTGGGGTTTGTTTGAAACCTGCTTTTCTTTCCTCCTTTTCTTTTGCTCCCCTTTTGGAATAGAATTGCTTGTCTTGTACGTCTTCAGTATTGTATTTGGATAAATATAATTTGCTTGTTTTCTGTGGTCCATAGCTAGTTAGGAATTTTGCCTGGGGATAAATTGTACCTTGATTCTCATGCAGACCTTCCTTAGATGGTATTTTGTTAAGACTGTACTTTGGACTTTAGTGTTAATGTTGGAATGAGTTGATGTTTTGAGGTAGAATATGTATTTTTCAGTGTAAGAAGGCTCTGTAATTTGGATGCCCAGGGTTAGAATGTTATGGATTGGGTATTTATGTCACTCCCAAATTTGCATGCTAATGTGGCTTTAATTGGAGGTAATATCTTTAAGAAAGTAGTTCAGGTTAAATGAGCACATAGGGTAGGGCCCTGATCTGATAATATTAGTGTCCTTAAGATACCAGAGGAACCGCTTTCTCTTTTCACCATTACACGAAAGGCAGCTGTTTGCCAGGCAGGAAAAGCCCTCCCACCAGAATGTGAACTGGTTGGTACCTTCATCATGGACTTCTGCTCTCCAGAATTAACGTATGTCATTTCACCCTCTAAAACATGAGGTTTCAGGGCCTTTTTGCGCCTATTTTTTGTGTGATCTCTCCAGTGGAACACGTGTTTAAAATTACACATGGCCCAAACTATATGCATGGTCTTGACACTCAGATCCTTTCTTCTATGTTGCTTGTCTGAGGAGGTAGCTCCATCATACATCTAGGTGTTTATTTCTTACTCTTTTTTTTTTTTTAAGTAAAAGCCTATTGTGTCCACTGTTGTAGGTCAGGAGTCCAGCAGTTAACACACCTGACATGAAGTTTAGAATTTTTGTGATATGCTCTTTTGTCTCCCTACTCTGTTCCTAGCTACTCCACAAAATCTTAAGAATTCAGTTGTTCAATCTTTTCTGTGTCCCTGGGAAACTGTTAGGTAGTGTACAAGAGAGCTATCCACCATTGAGCATAGTTACCTAGGAAGTGTAAGACAGACAGACATGTGTGTCAGTTATCACATTCCATAGTCTTTGCTGGAGCCCTGTTCATCACCTAGTTAAAAAGATCCTTGTGCACAGAGTCATCCAGAACTGTATAGCAGCACGGGTACAGGAGTGTAAGATTCTGTGGGTGCAGACGTGGGAGCTGGGAAGCCTTGTGACATGGAACCAAGGCCTTCTGAACAGTTTATGAGTAACAGCAGAGACAGAAGGCATCTAGACACTGAGCTCAGAGCTACTGCAGTGCTGCAGTATTCCCATCAGGCATTTCCTGTGATTGTAGCAGCCCTTCCTGTCTTGGTATGTGTATCTGCCAGGAGTCATTCTTCTATTGAATAGCATATCCTGGGAACGAAGCTCTCATCTCATGCAGAAGGGAAAAGGTTTTGCTGACCTCTTACCTTTCCACAGATTTCCAGGCTCCCAATTTCTTTAACCAGTTGAGTCTCATCTAGTGGCTGCCCACCATAGCTCCTTTTCCATAGTTCATCAGGAGCCATCTTTCTAGAATAATGGACATGCTGATACCTCAGATAACTCCCCCTTTGCCTTTGAGATGAAGTTCTTTCTTTGTAGGGATTCCCCTTACCCTTCTCCTGTTATTTGCTTTTGAAACAGGTCCTTACTGTTTAACTCTGGCTGGCCTTTATTTTATGGTAGCCTTGCCTCAGCCTCCACAGTGCAGGGATTATAGGTATGAGCTATTACATTCCTAGACTACAGGATCTGTTCTGGTTTTTCTTTGCAAACCTTTCTAGGCTTAGTTTTTATATTCCTTCTGTACTCCAGCCCATACTGAACACAGCTGTGCTTAGCGCTTTATAGTTACCATATTCTTTTCTTTCCCAGGCTGCACCTGTCGTCCCCAAGCTCCCCTTCCTTCACCTGTCACTCACATGTGGCATTGTTAAAGAGTTACAATACCCTGTGTACTTCGATGCATTCTGCACTTTTAGCAGATGTTAGCATAGTCTGATAATTCCTTGTTGTCATCATTAGAGTTCTATTTCCTCTCTTCCTAATGATGTTTCTGTAGTGCTTCTTTCTGTCCTTAGAATGATTCTTAGCATCAGCACCACACATTTGTCCCAGAGCCCATCCAGAACTCCTACCCCACTGACTTTCCTTCCCACACCAGCATCTTCAGAAGTGTCATGTGAATTCACTGTTTTCCCTCTTGAGTCATCAGTTCCTCATCATTGCCCTCATGGTTGCTCATCCAACAGACTCCAGGGTTACTTTTTGGGGTTCTAACAGATGCCCTTTCCTCCTCTTTCTTCCTTCCCTTAAATCTTGTTGGGTGCCTCTCTGATGCTCTACCCACTGGTGTAAGTGTGAGTCTGCTGCTCATCTGTTGTTCTCCTGTGCTAGTCCTAGTTGGTCTCACGCAGCATCTATGGCTTTAAGGACCAGCTGTTACTGTGGGTCTCAAAATTTGCATACCAACTTTCCTCTTAACTCCAGACTTCACTTGTCTTCTCATTTAGTATCTCCCTTGCGTGTCCTGTGTTTGCTACTGGGTTCTGGACATTCCTTCTAACATGCTACTTTATCCTGTTGTTCATCTCACGTTGTACTGTTGTCATTCACTTAGTAGTTTGGACCATATACCTTTAAATTGTCTTCAAATTGTGTGTGTGTGTGTGTGTGTGTGTGTGTGTGTGTGTGTGTGTAATTCATGTGGATATCTGTTGGCAAATTTTGAAACTTTCCCGAGAGGATATATTAATCATCCTTTTTTTTTTCACCTTCATTACTACCATCCACACCTAGATTTCTCTTTCCTGTAGTTCTTTTTTCCTTGGTGCTGCCTGGGACAGGTGGCTTTGGCATCAAATTTATATTATCACGGTCTGTAGACTAGAAGTCTAAGAGCAAGGTAGCAGAAGGATTAGTTTATTCTAAGGCCTCTGTCCTTGGCTAGCAGATGGTCGCCCTTTGTGCCCTCACATGATCTTTCTCTTGTATGTGTCTCTGTTGTAATTTTGTATTGCAGTATGCAAGTCATGGTGGACTAGGTCCTACACCCAGCCTGGTTTGAATTTAATTGCCTCTTATGGGCCTTTTCCCCACTAGGTTCACATTCTGAGGTCCTGGGGTTGGGGCTTTAGCATATGAGTTTGTAGATGACACAGTCTAGTGCATTTCAGCCTCCGTTCATTTTCCTGTGTTTAGCAGTTGATTTAGGTCATAACATGTCTCTGCTTAGGAGTGATGATTTTCCACCACATGCAGAAGAGAGCAGAGTCCTTTCCATGGTCTATCAGGTTTTTCACAGCACCACCTCTGTCTCTGTGTCCCTCCACATACGAGCAAGCCCAGTTACGTAGCAGAGAAAGGATTTTATACTTGTTCCTTCTGCCTGGAATGCTGTTTCCTTCAGTATCTGCATACCCTTCTTTCTTTGTTCTCTGCAATTGGTCTGAGTTGTTGTTAGTCTTTCCTCAGTAATTCTGTGTAAGACAGCAGCCCTTCAGCTGTCTATCTCTTCTACCCCCTATCTTATTTTCTTCACAGAACTCACTGCTACCTGATTGGATATGCTGTGCATTCCATACCATGTGAATGCAGATGACACAGATGACATACTTCCTTGTGTATTTTGTTCATGTGTCATGTTCTCATCCTAGTATGTACATACACATGACACTCATTCTTACACTAGTCCATATGTGAGTTTTGTGAGTGTGTGTAGTCTTTCCTGTAAGGACAGGAACTTCGCCAGTTGTGTTTATGTTAGAATTCTTATCATTTAGAGTAAGTGTCATCTTACATATGACAGATGTCCTCTGTCTCCTTCTCTGCTGTATAAACAGCACTGTCTGTTTATCAACATTTATCGAATGAATAAACATTTTCTTGAAGAGCTGGCGTATAGACTGCCTTGTTACACTTTTACATTATCTGGCTTTTAATAAAAGATTTCATTGATACAGGAAAATCAAGTGATCTCTCATTGATAGAACAATGGAATTCTAAGTTATTATAATTTAAAATTTTTAAAGTATATTAAACAGGCTCCTAAGAATTAAAATGCTTTTTTTATTGTGACATATTATTGACTTTTATGTATTTATTTAATTTCATATTGTATTTCTAATAAGTGATAAAAATGAAAATGTTGAAAATTGCTTTATTTGCCATTTTATTGATTATTAAAAATGAATTTTAGTTCTTTTGATGCCATAGTGGCTTTAATATTTTCCAGGATATTTGGCCTTTCTTTTATAGCCAGGCCTTAACATTGAGAAAGCATTCCTTGAGCACCATATCAGAAACTGTAATTGCATTGGCCCTAATGGTACTAAATCTAGAAAGATAAATGGTGTAGCCATGTCAGAAAAAACTCAAGATTCCTACAAAGTCTTTCTTTTCTGATTTTTACCCTTAGCAACAAATTTCTGGTGAAGATGAAATAGAGTGCTCTGATAAAGATGAGCCTGACATTGATGGAGACGTGTCCAGTGACTGCCCTACTGTCCGAGTCCCGCTGACATCTCTCAAAAGCCATCAGGGTGTGGTTATTGCTGCTGACTGGCTGGTTGGTGGGAAGCAAGTGGTGACAGCCTCATGGGACAGAACTGCCAACCTGTATGATGTGGAGACATCTGAACTTGTTCATTCTCTGACAGGTATCTTGCTGTGAACATCTGAAATTCTTTCTAGTTGGGCTGTTTTTATGTCTGAGCTTACAAATTACTTCCAGGCCAGGATTCTGTTTAGTGCTATTGGCTATGTGGTTGTCATTTTTGGAGATCCTTTCTGATTAATAGAACTCTTCATAGCTAAATTTGTTTTATCTTTAGGAGATGAACAGTAGCATGTGGTATTTCAATATTTGAAATATGATTGCTGTATTGGTTTTCTCTTTCTCTTTGACAGTTTCTTTTTTCTTTTTTTTTTAAACACACTTAAATAGCAGGGATCTATTACCTTGATGGTTTCCTTGTCAAGCTTCTATGTCCAAGGTAGCTGCTCTTCAGTTATGAGGGTCTGTTTGGTTGAAGTGAAGGTGCGGCTTGGGCAGGACCTCTGGAACTTGTAGTCTTCTTCTGTGCTCACTGGTTGCTGGAAAAATTCATCCAGTGTCTTGTAGCTATGTGACTGGGGTTGTACTTTCTTACTAGTGGTCAGTTAGGGTCTGTCCTGAGCATCCAGGGCTCCCACCAATGGCGTCTTCCCACATAGCATGGCTTCTAGGCCAGCAGGAGCATGCCTCTATTGCCCTGGATTCTCTAACTTCTGGGAGGACCTTGGCCCTTTGAATGGTTCTAGCTATTTAGACTAGGCCACTGAGGACAGTCTTGCTTTAACACAAAGATGAATGATTTAGGGACCTTAGTTACATATGTGGAATTCTTGGTCTGTTGTATACCCCATTTATAGAAAGATGTATTTATAGGTTCTGCCCAAATGCAAGACAAGATGTTGTACTAAGGGCCCACAAATTATACCATTAGAAGTTATTCTTGTTTCATTCAGCCTGTTAAAGTGATTTGTCTGACCTTCTAACTGTTAAGACCAGAAATTGAGTTATGATGTATGTAGTTCCCTACTCATTTTTTTATGTGGATAGCTGAAATGACTTCAGGCATCTGAAGGACAGCCTTCCATACCACTAAGTAATTCCTTAAGGTTTACTTTTCCATCAGCTATTAGTGGTATCTGTAAAGATGATGGATATTTTTGATTCTTGTGTTTTTAAAAAAGCTTCACTCTAATTGTGTGTCTGCAGATGGATGACCTTGTATTTTTGTTGTATTTGGTTGTAGGGCATGACCAGGAGTTAACACACTGTTGCACTCACCCCACCCAGCGGCTCGTGGTGACCTCTTCCCGTGACACAACTTTCCGTCTTTGGGATTTCAGGGACCCTTCCATCCACTCCGTGAATGTTTTCCAAGGACACACGGAGTGAGTTGCAGTTGTTTAGAGATCTTATCAATGAAAAAAGTATTGTAGGTTACCATTGAAACTTAAGTCTAAATTTCTACTGTTTGAAACTTAGCTCTTTTTCATAATGATGGCTCTTTCTCTAAACATTTTGGTATGTCTTTCAAAAGATGTAGAAGACTAAGAAGGCTCTGATGGTCTCTGATGTCAAGAAATTGAATGGGATAGAATCTGGCAGGGGCTGGGAGTGGGTAGCTCAGTAAAGGAAGAGTTAAGAAGCACCCTAGGCATGAGTAGTGGGAGCATAATCCTATTATCCATCAAGAGGCCCTATCTAAGCCAGGCGGTGGTGGTGCATGCCTTTAATCCCAGCACTCGGGAGGCAGAGGCAGGCGGATCTTTGTGAGTTCGAGGCCAGCCTCGTCTACAGAGTGAGATCCAGGAAAGGTACAAAGCTACACAGAGAAACCCTGTCTCGAAAAACCAAAAAAAAAAAGAGGCCCTATTTAAGCTGTCCGCAACTACTCACAAATTACTGTAACATGTCTTTTTAAAATTAATTGATTAGCAAATTAATTTAGATTAGCAAACAAAGTATTGGGTTTAATAATGGCATGTGTCATTATGCTTTGTTCTCAATTCTTCCTCTCTCCTTATTTGGTTCCCTTTCTTCTCCCAGTTTGCTCTCTGTCTTAGTTAGGCTTCTATTGCTGTGAAGACGCACCATGACCACGGCAACTTTTATAAAGGAAAACATTTCATTGGGGCTGGCTTACAGTTCAGAGGTTTAGTTCATTATTGTCATGGTGGGAAGCAAGACGGTATGTAGGCAGATGTGGTGCTAGAGAAGGAGCTGAGAGTTCTCCGTCTATACCCGAAGGCGGCAGAAGAGACCTGTTACACTGGGCATGACTTGAACATATGTGAGACCCCAAAGCCCACCTCCACAGTGACACACTTCCTCCAACAAGGCCTCACGTACTAATAGTGCCACTCCCTATGGGCCAAGCATTCAAACACATTCTTCTATGGAGGCCATACCTATCCAAACACCACATCCCCCTTATGCTTTCCTTTTACACATATTCCAGTAGTCTCTCTATTTTCTACCTCCTTTATGATCTACTTCCCAGCCCTCTCATGGCTCCTTCCTAGTTTTGTGAATTCCTAACACATTAAAGTTGTTGTTATTACATGTATTTGCAGGGCATATACTGGGAGGAGGTTTTTTTTCCTGCATGTGTATATACACACACATATCATCAGTCTAGTATATGTTCCTCTCTGCTTGAAGTTCTATCAAACAAGTTCAGCATGAGACTATCTTGACAGAGTTCTTCCATAAATGTACTTTTTTAGTCTTTTCAATAAGCAAGGAGATTGTCTATACTTCCTGTAGACGAATTTCTAAATGGTCTTATTAAATAAGAAACACAGAGCCAAATATAGGGGTGAAAGCCTTAGAGATCAGGGAAATAGTGAGAGACACCAGCTAGCCTTAACTCACCATGCCGCTGTAGTTTCCCAAAAGAGCTACTTCTTGTTTGCCCAGGCTTTTTTTGCCTTGCTGTTCTGCCCTTTCATTGGCTCTTAGCCCAGCTACCTCACTTCCTTGTTACTGCCTGTCTGTACAGACCTCCATGTCTCTATGGTTGGTACTGGGATTAAAGACGTGTGTCACCATGCTTGGCTGTTCCCTAGTATGTCCTTTAACACACAGAGACCCTGCTCGATCGGATTAAGGGCGAGTGCTACCACTGCCTGACTTCTATGTTTACCTAAAAATGGCTGGCTATGTCCTCTGATCTCTAGGCAAACTTTATTTATTAACATACAAATAAAATATCACCACAACTTCCTCATGATATAGATTAAGGCAGTGTCTGTCATGTCTCTTCCTGGAAAGTTATGTTTTCCAGTTTGGAGTTACTAAAGTGACACTTTGAGATATGTGACTATCTTATCTTACTCACCAGGGGCCTTTCATCACTGATAATCCCTGCCAGTTTAGGCAGTACAAGAATGTTGCAAAAGGGTCAGGTTTCTAATTCTGTTATTCTTTTCACACTCACTAGCTAGCCCTTTTGAGAATAAACACAGATTTCTGATTATGCTTGTCATTTTGATAGTCATTGTCCTTTATTGTCATTTTAATTTTGGCTCTTGGTGCCACTGTAGGCCATTGAACCTTCCAGTTGTCCTCTGGTCTCTAGACATTGCTATCATTTTTCTACAGTAGGATGATGCCCTAGGCTAGAAAATAGCACTGACATCTCCCCCAGTTGGTTCTGCTAACCTGTACTGGAGCAAACAAAACCTATCAGATTTGAGTTGGACCAAGAAGAAAGTTTTGTTTTCAGAGAACAAGCAGCTGTCCTTGTGATAAGGTAGAGCAGATGGAGTCACAGGGAGACCAGCCAGCTTCTCCTTACCATGTTTGCAAGGACAGAATGGAATTTGTGGAGAACTGGTGAAGGCTAGAGCATTGCGTCCAGATAAAGGTTCAGGTGGCCAGAGTTTTTTAAGTCCTTGGTGTGCCTGGCCAGGTGTAGTCATAATAATAGTTTGGACTTGATGTTCCCAGATTGGGCAGGCATCATCTCCATTCCAGAGAAAGTGAGCCATGAGCAAGCCAGGAGGCTGCCCGGCTTCAGTGGAGTTTAGCTCTAAGGGAGTGTAGCCTCTCCTGGTGACTCCAACTTGCCTTGTGGTGGCATTTAAAGACTTAAAATTGGCACTCTTGTTATTTGAAAATTTTTTTATGTATGTTTCATGCTTTGAGAGGAGAATATATTTGCATTACTGGTAGTTGATGGAGGTGCATGTTACAGCTTTTAAGGATGTTTCAATGGTAGGTTGTTGCTAATTTGTATCCCTTTAGCTGTAAAGTGTAGTGAATGCTATTTTTTATGATGTTTGAAATATATAATTAGTGATACATTTTTTTACAGCTGGCTATTACATGAAACAGTAGTTGTTTTAGAAATATGAGGAACATGACTGGTTGTGACCCCCCCACCCCTTTTTGAGGCAAGGTCTTACTATATAACTGCGGTTCTCCTGGAACTCACTATGTAGACTAGGCTAGCCTCGAACTTATAGAGATCCACCTGCACCTGCCTCTGCCTCTGAAGTTCTGAGGTTAAAGGCATGTTCTACTACATCTGGCCTAAGGAGCCCTTATTTTTAATATAGACTGAGGAATATTTAGAAGGTTGGTTGAT
>CABHPP010000387.1:0-28610 GCA_902168425.1 Peromyscus attwateri | reverse complement strand
CATCCATCTTTTTTTTTTTTTTTTTTTTTAAATAGTCTGATTGTTCTTTATTTTATATCTAGAATCCACTTATGAGTGAGTACATACCGTGATTGTCTTTCTGGGATTGGGTTACCTCACTCAGGATGATATTTTCTTGTTCCATCCATTTGCCTGCAAATTTCATGCTTTCATTGTTTTTTTCTGCTGAGTAGTACTCCATTGTGTATATGTACCACATTTTTTTAATCCATTCTTCAGTTGACGGGCATTTGGTTGTTTCCAGGTTCTGGCTATTACAATGAACTCCAATTTTAGGTTTTCCTTGATTTAAAAAAAAAAAAAATTCCCCTTAGGGGTTGGCCTAAATCAGAAGTTCCTGTTGTCTCCAACTGAGTACTAGGATCATAGGTGTGTTTGCCACTATGCTCAGCTTTGTGTGTTACTGAGGATGGACCTTGAGGCTTTGTATATGCTAGTAGCAAGCACTCTTCCAATTTACCTAATTATTAGCTTAATTATGTTGTACAAGCTCACAGGGAAACATAGTGGTCAGTGGGCAGAGGTAGCATGTAGCTGCACTGGTTTGTGCTCAAGTATGGAATGGCTGGTTTGTGTGTGTGTGTGTGTTTAAATGTATTAACTATGAATAAATGACTACGAGCACAGAAATGACCAATATATTAGACACATAGCTGCTGTATAAACATGTGGTGGGCACTGTGGATCGCAACTGTCATGGAGTATGGTGGATACCATTCTCCTGGTATCTTGGGCTTAATGGGCTGCTGTATAAACATGTGGTGGGCACTGTGGATTGCAACTGTCTTGGAGTATAGTGAATACTATTCTCCTGGTATCTTGGGCTTAATGGGCAGGTCAGCTTGTCTGGGCCAGCAACTGCAGGAGCTCCTCACTTGGGCTTACTCTGTTGTAGTTCGAATAGGTAGTATGGTACTATGTCAATACAAGTGATACATTTTAAAGTTGCTCTTATTCAGAATATAGTTTTCAAAAGCAAGAGATTTATTGATATATTTTGTTCTTTTTAAAGCCCTCTTGCTGTAATCCTAGTACTTGGGAAACTGCAGCAGGAGGATGATGACTTTGAGGCCAGCTTTGGCTGCATTGAGAGCCTGTCTCCAACCAACCAAAGAAATGGGCTATTCAGAAACTGATAAAAACAAGTATTGAAGGAATGAGTGCTTTTAAGTGGATGAATTGATAGTTTTATTTCACCACAGACTATAAATGTTCTGATTCACTGAGACAGGTCCAAGTACAGGTAGAATTGTTTGTTTGTTTGTTTGTTTGTTTGTTTTTTGAGACAGAGTTTATAACAGCCCTGGCTGTCCTGGAACTTGCTTTGTAGACCAGGCTGGCCTTGAACTCACAGAGATCTGCCTGCTTCTGCTTCCTGAGTACTGGGATTAAAGGCTTGTGCCACCATGCCTGGCCCCAGTCTAGGTAGAAACCACTTTGCGTTGTGTAGAATCTGCAGAGTAGGAGTGAGAGGAACTGCCAGAAGCTCCAGCTTCTGGAGGAAAAGATGGTAATGATAATGGCATTAAAGCATGCTTTGGTCCTGGCCCAGCCAATACTGGTGGACATCCTGTCCAAACTTAGCCCAGGTGAGACGGTCACCTGATCAGACTTGCAACTGCTGCCACTTCCTTTTTCAGTCATCTACTGCTCAGATTTTCTGCTTTGGACCAGAACTACAGGGTTCTGACAGTGTAGTAGATCAGAATAACATGTCATTTAACTACCATCTTTGGGGAACCAGCTCGTCTACATAAATGATTTCTACAGTAATCTCTCTCTCTCTCTCTGGTTTTTTCGAGACAGGGTTTCTCAGCAGCTTTGCGCCTTTCCTGGAACTCACTCTGTAGCCCAGGCTGGTCTTGAACTCACAGAGATCTGCCTGCCTCTGCCTCCCGAGTGCTGGGATTAAAGGCGTGAGCCACCACCATCCGGCTCCAGTAATCTCTTAATGAAATTTTGAAAATAACTCACTCTTCTAAGTCATGTTTGTGTGAAGGAAATCTGAAATCCTGTATGTATTACTTTGTTCCCACACTGAGTGGGCTGGTGCAGTTTGAGTTTTGTGTGTCTGCTTTGTTTTCTGAAGTCAGTTGTGTTTTTTGTGTTACTATCTATGGTGGTTTGAATAAGATGGCCCCCATCGCCTCATATATTTGAACATTTAGTCATTAGGGAGTGGCACTATTTGAGAAGGATTAGGAGATGTGGCCTTGGTGGAGTAGATGTGGCCTTGTTGGAGGAAGAGTGTCACTTGGGGTGGGCTTTGAGGTTTCAAAAGCTCAAACCAGGCCCAGTGTCTCTCTCTTTCTGCTGCCTGTGGATCTGGTTGTAGAACTCTTAGCTCCTTCTCCAGCACCATGTCTTGCTTGTGTGCTACCGTGCTGTAAGCCAGCCCCAATGAAATGTTTTCCTTTAGAAGAGTTGTCATGATCATGGTGTCTATTCACAGCAGTGAACAGTGACTAAGACAGTGTCCAATCTATCAGTCCTCATTTCCTCCATTTATTGTTCCTTCTATGTGAGTGTGTGTGTGTGTGTGTGTGTGTGTGTGTGTGTGTGTGTGTATCTACTAGGGAAAAAGTGATGGTATTGAAGATCAAACCCTGGCCCTCATAGGGTAGGCAAGCATTCTGCCACTGAGCCGTATTCCTAGCTGCTCCTAAGATGGCATTGTCAATGTATGTTAACTCTGAGTAATAGCTTAAAGCACATTCTCCTAGAAAGCAAGAACTTGAGTGTGTGGAGGCTAGGAATTCCCCTCTGTATTCTGAAGGACTGTAGTATAAAATAAGACAGGAGCATACATTTTTGAATTATGTGTATTTAGGCCCCTGTGCATGCAGGCAGTTGTAAGGAATGGCTTATTCTCTTCACAGCCTTTGTCTTCTGGGAATGAGGACTAGTACATGAACAGATAAGTCAGAGCTTAGCTGAGTGCCATTGATTAGTCATGAGAGCGCCGAGGTGAGTACTGTTGCTTAGTCTAGAGGGCACCGAGGTGAGTACTGTTGCTTAGTCTAGAGGGCACAGAGATGAGTACTGTTTCTTAGTCTAGAGGGCACAGAGGTGAGTACTGTTGCTTAGTCTAGAGAGCACAGAGATGAGTACTGTTGCTTATTCTAGAGGGCACAGAGGTGAATACTGTTGCTTAGTCTAGAGAGCACCAAGTGGAGTACTGTTGCTTAGACCAGAGAGCACTGAGTGGAGTACTGTTGCTTAGTCCAGAGAGCACTGAGTGGAGTGCTGTTGCTTAGTCCAGAGAGCACCGAGTGGAGTGCTGTCTTCAGTCTGGCACTGTGGTTTGGCATTTCCACAGTGATTCTGCTTTCTGTGGTAAAATGACTGAGGTGATCGCTTTTCTTCTGTTTAATTATAACTCCAAAGGATTGTCATTGTGTTTGCAGCGGTGAGGCTCTAAGGTGAAACCTTGTTGTAGCCATTCAGAGTAGTAAGTAAAAATGGTTTCAGAAAGAGGCTTCATTTGGTTCATAATATAAGTGTCATTTTAAAGGGAAGCTGCCATGTCGTATAGGGTGTTACTCAGTAGTGTAGCTTTTCACGTAACATTTATTGTGGAGAAGGTTTTCAAAAAGTGAGGTACTGTATTTGTCTCAGGATGCATCTTTCCCAAGAGGGAGCTGAGTTGAAACATGTCATGTGTTACACAGCTGTGAAATTTCACAAGGAAAAACATCTATGCTCAATGAATAGTGTAGGTATGAATTTCCATTTTAAAAGAGTGAGACAGAATTCATTCATTCAGAAGTGTGAAGTGGACAGTTGCTGGCAGTGAGATGCACAGTGAGTAGGGCAGCTGCCACCATGGCTGTGTCGCGTGCTAGCAGTAGCAGTTGGGCTGCATCCCAGTGCTCTCACACAGCTTATCTGGGGCAGTGATTCAGCCTGTTCCTTTTGGGGGCAGGCACGGGTTTCCAGGAGGCTGTGGAGAGGAACCTGAAGCTTTGTTTTCAGGTGGAGGAGTATGGGAAGATACTGTAGAGCTGAACACTCGCCGGGAAAGCAGGGGAAACTTCATGATGGCCATGTCAGGCAGAAGCAGATGATATTTCGGATTCTGGTGGGTGAATGGTCTCTGTCACTTTTGGAGTTTCCTGGAAATTAGTTGTGGAAGTCTCTGCAGGTGAAGTAGGGTTTTGAGGCTGGGTAGCATGGTACATCTGCAGGTGTAGGCATGTACAGGTGTAGGGTCATGAAGCCATTGCATCATCCTTGCAGAGGCAAGGGTGCAGTGTAGTTGCTGGGTTTGGTTGTGGTTTCCCAGTGAACACAAATGAAGTCAAACAGGCTAGAGGGGATTGAGGAATTTTACAAGGTGTAATTATGAAGATTATAGATCCATAGCTGACTTTGAGTCTACCAGAATGTAGGCTGGACTCTGGAACTTTTTTTTTTTTGGTTTTTCGAGACAGGGTTTCTCTGTGCAGCTTTGCGCCTTTCCTGGAGCTCACTTGGTAGCCCAGTCTGGCCTTGAACTCACAGAGATCCACCTGGCTCTGCTCCCGAGTGCTGGGATTAAAGGCGTGCGCCACCAACACCCGGTAACTCTGGAACTTTTTAGGAAGAAACCAGTGGTACCATGACTGCCATCGCCTACTAGTCAGTGCTGGCGGGCTCCTTGAAAGCTTGTATAGTGCAAAGGATGGCAGAGGGCGGGATTGCCATCTGTAAGGAGTCAACTGGCTTCTATGTGTCAGTAAGTGATTCCCGAGCCTTAGCTTAAAAGGAGTATATCTTGGCCCCAGCTTGAGGAATACAAGTAGGGTTGGTGGAAGTTTCTGCCAGTATTCTGATGTATGGTTGGTCACACTAGGGCTGTTTACCCACTGAAGTCTTCAGGGCTCTGAAGGATAGAGGGTTTTGATGTCTGTATTATGGTTGCCCTTCAAATGTCAGTTCTCCAGTGACCAGAAGTAGACAGTGTGTGAATTCTCCATATGTTAGCTGGAAGCAGTGAGCTTTTTTCTTGACTGGCTTTTTAAAGGCATGCTCCTTGTTAGAGAGTTGTGATAGTAATCCATTCTGAACGTTTTGTTGGCTTGTCCTTTGGAAACGGTCTCACTTGTAGCCTAGGCTGAACTGCAGCTCATTACATAGCACAGGCTAGCCTCAAACTTTTGGCAACTCTGCTGCCTCATCTTTTGAATACTGGAATTATCGTATGAACTATCATGCCTGGTTTCATTCTGAACTTGAAACATGACATTTTTATTTTCAGTCTGCCTTGCTTGCCTAAGCGTAGAACCCATGGGTGCCTTCCTGACACTCATCTTATTATTCCCCTAGCCTTCTCAGTGTAGTTTGCTTTAAAAAGTGTTCCTTGCCACAGTTTCTTGGTATCATCTATTTCTGTCTGTGGGAAGTAGGAGTGTATGTTCTACACGTATGTAGTGTGCATAATATGGATGTACACATTTTACACCACCACCTCTTGAGAGGCATTCTCATGATGTGTGGAGCTTGTTTCTCCTTGGGTCTCAAGCTATAGCTAGCTGCTCTCAGCAAACACAGTCTAGTAGTATTGGTTAAGTAGAAGTGGCTCCATTTTCAAGTTGGGAATCATTTTTGGTCAGCTTCCTTGTTTGGTAATGAAGTTTCTCAGGCCCTGGAACAGTCACTGCTGACCCAAGACTGGGCACAAGGACCCAGCTGGCGTACTCTGCTCTATGTGGTGCCACTTAGCGATTCATTTTTTGGTTTAGCAGGAGTGATTTTTTTCTGACAACTTGAGATTTTTGCAAATCTGTTAATATTTAAGAGTGAAAAACATTATAGTACATTGCAGTAGCTTTACTTTCTCTAATCATTTTAATGAATAAACCTTGTCTGCATTGTATTAAGATATTCATTACATTTGTGTGTATTATGTGCATGTGTGTATATGGGATACATGGGCACTTAGAGATATGTCTGGAGGTCAGCTTGTGAGAGTCAGTTCTCTCCTCTCACCACATGGGTTTGGGGAATCATATTCAGGCTGTCAGTCTTGGTGGCAAGCACTTTTATTCTCTGAGCCATCTCATGAGCCCACGTATTATATTAAAAGTTGTTAATAAAATGTAATTTATAATGTTTCAGAAACATAGAACCTTTAAAATTCTTATATACAAAAATGAATACATAATGTCTGCTATTGAAATGTTGGTCACTATTAATTATCGGCAGAGTCTTGGGCCAAGAAAAGAAATGAAAAGTTAAATAATCAAAACCTGAGGGAGGTCACTTCTCACCAAGTTTAAACAATACATTTGTTGCCAATTTCTTTAAAATTATTGATATAATTAAAAATATTGTAAAATTACAATGTTTTTAAATTAGAAGACCAGATTTCAAGAAACCAAATGAGCCTTGACTCTTGATATTGCAAGAATGACATTATTGTATGAATCTTTTTTTTTTTTTTTTTAAGTTTTTTGAGACAGGGTTTCTCTGTGTACTCCTGCCTGTCCTGGAACTCACTCTGTAGACCAGGCTGGTCTTGAACTCAGAGATCCACCTGCCTCTATCTCTTGAGTGCTAGGATTAAAGGTATGTGCTACCACCTCCCATCTTATTGTATGAATCTTATTATTATTTTAACTTTTTAGTAATAATTTTAAATACATTTGCATTTTCAAACTGATTTTTATCTTTGAATTTGAAAAGGTTCTTGCTAATATAGTTAAACGGTCTTAAGAATTTAGCCCCATTGGGTGTGGTGATGCACACCTATAATCGCAGCAGAGGCAGGTGGATCCTTTTGAGTTCAAGGCCAGCCTGGTCTGTCCATGAGTTCCAGGTCAGCTAAGGCTGCAGTGAGATCTTTAACTCTGCCCTAAACACACTGCTCTAGAGTGCTCAGAAATTATGGGGGGCCAGTGGGCCAGTGTTCATCGTGACTATCTCGGATGGTTGCAGCTTCACATTGGCTGCTGGCAGTGCAGTTTAGCTCTCAATTGCATCTGCACCTCAGACTGAAGGGTCTTTCATTAAAAAGGATAAACATGGCCAGCTTCTCTAGAATGGAGGTCTCAAAGGCAGTGGTTTTTCCCTCTTCTCTGGTCCATGTTTCCTCACACAGAGTGAGACCTGGCACACAGAAGGTGCTTAGTAAGTACTTTCTAGATGAGCAGGTCTTTAGTCATTTAGATTGCAGACTTCTGTTACTCCTGAGGAGGGAGGGTTCCAAGGTCGTGACTAAGCGAGACTATTAAGGTAGTGTTAGATGCTAGCAGAAGTAATTTATTCCCCAGGGAACATTGAATTTACTGAAAAAGAATGTGATACAACTTTAGCTTCTACTTTGATGCTTTTGTTTGTTTGTTTTTATCTAATTTTCTAAACGGGGAGTTTAGCCATCAAGAAATACTCAGAAATATGTTTCATTCAGGTATATTTTTTTCTGTTGGTTAATTAGGCTTCTGATCTTCAAACACAGGCTGCGTGAGTTCTGAAAATTACAGATAGTAGGAAAAGCAAAAAAGTATTACTTTTGAAGATCCTGGCATGTCTACATAATAGGTTACTAGGGTGTGGGCTCATATTACCTGTTAGGAGTTTGGTTCTGTACAGATAGTTTGGAAAGCAGTTGTCAGGAAAGAAGCTGCCAGTCTAGACTTTGGGTGCAGGGCGTGCAGTTGCCCTCTTCTCTGCTTTCTGTAGTGTTGTGCGGTGTTCTGGGTTCTGGCTTGGCTGGTTGGGACATACTTTGGTTGCCAGTTCCAGACTGCTCTGTTTGAAAGTTGAGTCTATTGTTCAATCTAGATGAAGATATGCACTTGGATATTAATGCTGGAATACACTTGAACAGTTGGACAGGTCAGAGCTATAAAGTCCCAATGATACCATTACCTACGTTCTTGAAAAAAAGAAAAATTTAAAAACATGTTTTTATGCATGAGTATTTTGCTGAAATGTATATATGTGCACCATATATATGCACCTGGTGTTCTCAAAGGTCAGAAGAGGGTGTAGAATCCCCTAGAACTAGAGTTACAGATGGTTGTAAGCTACCATGTAGGGTCTGGAAATCAAACCTGGGTCCTCTGCAAGAGTAACAAGTTCTCTTAACTGTTGAGCCATCTCTACATCTCCACATACATTCTTTAAAAAAGAAAAAAACTACTAATTTTTTGAGATTGATATAATTAATCATTTCCTTTTCTCTTTCTTCCCTCCAGATCGTCCCATGTACCCTTCCTTTTTCTCTTTTAAATTCGTGACCTCTTTTTTTAAAAATTGTTGTTATATGTATATATGGTAATGCACGAAATAAGTCCCGAAAGATTTTTAAGAGCCAGAGGATCAGAGAGTTTCCTATGAGATTGTGTCTCTTAGTAATGTCAGAAGCTACATCATAAGTCTCACCAACATGACTGCCTAAACGTGAGCTGAACAAGGACAGCAACTATAGGCATCCTAAAGTGGACAAGGGAAAGACCACATTCTTTTGAAAGATGGATTATGTGTGCTGGAACACAGATGCCTGTGTTCTAATAGAGGATGTCCTGTACACTTGTGTTTCTACTTAGGGAATGCTCACTCTCTGTAAACACCAGATCTACTGCTCTACAGATACAAAATTGTTCTTTTGTAGGAACTTAAATTTTAAAAACAAGGAATGGCAACCCAGTAGTCAATTTTTGACATGATGCCAGAAAAGCACACTGCATTAGCTTTTCATGGTCCAGCATTTTCCACATCATACATTTTTTTTCTTAGCGGTGAAATTTCGGCAGATTGTTATGCAAAACAGTTTTGTGTCTCTGTGTGACTGAGAAGACAGCTGTTAGTCCTAATGAGGAGTGCTAGCATTACAGTATTTCCGTTGATTGAGACCCACGGAGGGAGCAGAATGTTCCAGATCAGGCAGTGGTGTGTGGTGAGAAGGTACCATACTGTCAGCTGGAAGTATATGCTCGACTGCTCTCCACGACAAGATAAATGAGTTTTGCTGGAGTTTGGCAGAGTCTGAAGCTTTTCCAGTGAGTGGTTGTAGCTCACTAGCCTCCCTGTGGGACCCACAGTCCAAGGGTGCCTTAAAACTACTGCGTTTTTGCCAGGTTTTTCTTTTGATGTCCTACAATACCCGTCAGGATTGTGATTTATTAAGAACCTAATGTCTTCTAGCATTTCATTAACATAAGGTCACATAATCTTTTGTTGAGGCTTTTTCTCTACATTAATTGAGTGAGGTGCTAGCTGAAATTTAACTTGGCTAAAACCTCCTAGAACACACTGCAGACAGAAGTCAATGGGCATCTTTACCTCATGCTTTTCAAATATCTGGCAGTAGGAGAAGCTCCTTAAATGTTCCTGTAACCTTTGCTACACCTCATTTATAGTCAGGCCCTATGCTCTTATTTATTTAAATAAAGAATACATGGGGTTGGAGAGATGTCTCAGTTGTTAAGATCACTGTCTGTTCTTCCAGAGGACCTGGGTTCAATTCCCAGCACCTGCATCACGGCTCACAACTGTCTGTAACTCCAGTTCCAGGGATCTGACACGCTCACACAGACATACATGTAGGCAAAACATATAAAATAAAAATAATCATTAAAAAATACCAAGAAGTCAATCATGTTTTTAAGGTTTGTCCATATATCCATTTCTCCCCTTATCATATATTGCTGTGTGATATGTGTCTTTTATGCCTCATCCAGATGTCGTGCAATAGTTTCTAACCCAGGTGGTTTTGCCTTCCTGGAGACACTCACTGTTGATTGTCACATGTAGAGACGAAGTACCCACTGATATCAGATGAGCTAAGACAGGGAGGCTGCTATACCGCACAGTGCCCAAGATACCCAACTATCAGAGAACAATCCCACCCAGTGCCAGTTCCAGTTGAGTAATTGGGATGGGCAAATTTGTGTTGCAGATGCCTGTGTGATGGCAAAGACTGTCTTCCAGAAGGCAGGATGTGTTATATGAAAATAGTGTTGCCCCTGTATTAGTCCTGATTGTGTTCTGGGACCTCAGTATTATGCCAAAGTTTATTGTCAGGTCTTGTAGAAAACCCTTTGGTTGTTAGTAGCTACACTGGTGTTGTTGTAGTTTAAAATTCTTGATTAATGTAGTAGAACTTAGATTTAATTAGAACTTAGCTGTGCCTGTTTAAATAATAGAGTTTGTATAAATTGGACCTAGTGACTTAATGGGTTCCCATCAAGAGACTGAATAGAGCATGGAGTCACATCTTAGTACAGATTCGGGATAGGGACAAGTGGCATTTAAATTAGAATTTGGGAGTTCCAAGCAGTTGATGTGTAAATTTAAGATGTAGAAACCAAACTTCTGCTCTTGTAAATTAATGATTTGTGGAGATAAGAAGACAGCATATCCAGGTTTACCTGATTGTCATCTTGTAGGGCAACTTCAACAGCTTGTGAGTAGTGAGCCTTCATATGGAATGGATGGCTCTGGGTTATGTAGTGGTGGGGGACAGCTGCAGAGGTGAGGGTGGAGTCTTGAGAGGTTCCTGCATTGGCATCTTTGGATCTGCTGATTTGGGCCTGGAATCAGGCAGTGTTCTGCTTTGTGTACCAATCTGGAGAGATTGGATATTAACATATTAGCATGTTATTAACATATTAACCAAAATGCACACCCAACACTACATCAGGCAGGAAGCAGTATCTTCAAAGTCCCATTACAGAGGTGAATGGTAAAATGGAGACTCACCTGCATTCAGTCAGAACAGTAGCATTGTCTAGGTATTCTTCCATGACATGCTGGGTTGCATTTTAAAGGATGGACTATGAGTAAGTATCTCACTTCGTAGTTCATGGGAAGTAGGCTTCGATCACATTTTCTTACAGAACTTGCCTGTGAAGAGAGGTGATTGAGTTGAGACTTTTCTGCTTCAAGTGCCATTTTTATCATTTCAGTCCTGTCTCTGAACAAGGTGATTGATGACTTTGGTTTGAAAGGAAGGGTTGTATCACAAGTTAAATAGGCCATGGTCACTTCTAACTGGGACAACTTTCCCAATGACTAGTGGTGTTCTCTGTGTGCACTTTGAGGCCATAGGTCACCATCTAGGATCTTGCTCTTCACATTACTTTTTGAGACCAATTATCTTACTGAACCTGGAGTTCACAGATTTCAAAAGACTGTCTGGCTAGCAAGTTCCAGGGATCCTCCAGTCTCCACCCTCTCAGCTGTAGGATTACAAGTGTTCTGCTGCCATGCCTGTTTTTTTTTTTTTTTTTTTTTTTTTTTTAAATGTGGGATCTGGGGATGGAACTTGGGACTTAATGCTTATGTGGCAAACACTTTATTGACAGACCTATCTCATAGGTTTATCTTACTTGGAAAAAAATGTCAATTAAACTTCCTTGCCGCTGTGAGTTGCCTAGTGTTTTCCCTAACTCCAATGTTTTGATTGAATTGGAAGTTACAGTTAAAGTGGCTTTTTACTTCACTCATCTCATCAGACCTAAATATATAGAACTTTTGGCAGGCTGTTTAATCCACATTTTTCCAGTAACAACTTTGCTGCACTGTCTGAGGATGATAGGACAAAGTAGACATAGACTGCATTTTCCTGTCCATTTGGGAAATTAAGCAAGGATCCTTCCTTATTTAACATATTTACAAGGAGAGTTTAATAAGCATGCACAGGTTGCAGAGTAGAAGTGTAAACCTGCACATCTCCAACCTTCTTGCCCTCTATTGCCCCTCTGGAAGCAAGACTGTGTAGTATGCACTGTGGGGGATGGTTGGTGCACCCTGCACTCCAACTGCTGATGTGTCTGACCTTTACCTGTAGCACTGTGACCTCTGCTGTGTTCACTGTGGGAGACAACGTTGTTTCAGGCAGTGATGACCGCACAGTAAAAGTCTGGGATTTGAAAAATATGAGATCTCCAATCGCAACAATTCGTACAGACTCCGCCATTAATAGGTAAGGATTGATTGTAATTTATTGTCTTGTTTAATGATACAGCCTGTGGGTAGGGGGTTCAGCCTCCTAGGAAAATGTATTTTATTGATCCTCTTATGTGAATTCAGTATCTATAAGTACTTAACCTTACTCAGCACAGTATTACATTGATGTAGTAAGACTTAAAAGAGTCAGAATAGGCCAGATGCTGTAGGGCTTTGTTTACTTACTGAGAGGCTCTGTCGTCTGCTGTTGGGCAGTGCGTGTCTGTGTGTGGAGTCCACGTGTTATCTGGCAGGTAGGTGTACCGTAGTCTCTTGTCCAGTGTCGTAGGCAGACTGTCCCTGTGGTTTGCTAATTTAGTTTGCCTTGAAAGGTGAAAAATGTGGCCTTGACTACTGCATTATGATCTGTAAATTCAAAATACTACTCTGTCAGTATTTTACATAAACTTGTTTTTGTATCTTTTTTGTAGGATCAATGTATGTGTTGGCCAAAAAATCATAGCCCTCCCCCATGACAACCGGCAAGTGCGATTGTTTGACATGTCAGGAGTGCGACTAGCCCGGCTTCCCCGGAGCAGTCGGCAGGTATGGGTTCCAGTGTGTTCATCAGGAACAGCAAAGGAGAATTGCACTTCCATGTTTTACATCAGGGCTGCCCTAGAGAAACACAAACAGGTCACATTAAAACTAGAGACTTCCACATGAGAAAAATTAGCTTTAGCAGATTTTTTTTGAGACAGGGTTTCCATGCAAAGCTCTAGCTGTCCTTGAACTCAATGTGTGTAGACCAGGCTGGCCTCGAACTCAGAGATCCACCTGCCCCTGTATTCAAGTGCTGAGATTAAAGGTGTGCACCACCACCACCTGGCGACTTTAGTATGTATTTTATGAGATGATGAGCTAGTTATAAATTGGTGGGAACTACTGGAGATGGGATACCTACCTCCACCTCCAACCAGAAAAACATCTTTTTATGGTTGGGTGTCACAGGAAAAAGAAGTTCTATTTTTCTTATAAATTACGGAATTGCTTCTTGTTACCATCAGATGTGATATACAGGCGTTTGGTGGGTACTTCTGTGTGGTTTATTCAGATCACACCAGAATGCCCTCATTCATGGCTCCAGCTCAGCCAAGCAGAATCAGAATGTGTTCAGGGAACAACTAGCACTGTGCCCTTAAGATTTTGATGCTCTGTGAAGTGGGAGCTGGGGCCTCAGTATGTATTATATGGGTTGATAAGTAGTGGAGGCAGAGGTTATAGAGAACACTCCTTTCTTTAGGCTGTGTGTTTAACTGAGATTCCCAAAGCATAGTGTCTTAGTTAGGGTTACTGTTGCTGTGACGAAACACCATGACCAAAGCAACTTGGGGAGGAAAGGGTTTATTTGGCTTACGCTTCTCCATCACTGTTCATCATCGAAGGAAGTCAGGACAGGAACTCAAACAGGGCAAGAACCTGGAGGCAGGAGCTGATGCAAAGGCCATGGAGGAATGCTGTTTACTGGCTTGTTCCTCATGACTTGCTCAGCCTGCTTTCTTATAGAGCCCAGGACCACCTGCCCAGGATGGCACCGTCCACAATGGACTGGGCCATCCTACAATCACTAATTAAGAAAATGCTCTACAGCTGGATCTCATGGAGACCATTTTCTCAACTGGTCGTCTCCTTTCAGATGACTCTAGCTTGTGTCAAGTTGACATAAAACTAATTCTGCTTTGTTTTTCTTTGGATCCTCCCTGAATGTCACTGTGATGTCTGATTAGTCAGTCAGTACATTCTGTTAATGGATCCATTCCTTGGTCCCTCCAGGTCACTTGCCTACACCTTTGAGCATTGCTTGTGTCTTTTACAAAATTCTCCCATTGCTGTCCTCTGCTTTTCTTTTAATTCCTTCTTGTTGATAGGACTCTCACCTCACCATGGAATGCTTCAGAGTACAGTTCACAAGCCACAAGCCAGCTTTGTATCAGTTGTGTACTGTAAACACTGGAGACTAAGGATGACTTTGGAGATAGTGGGAAGTAGGAGTTAGTTACCAGTATGTCACCTTTTCTCTTTAAGTGGCACACGATTTCTCAAGCGTGTAGTCCTTCCAGCAGTGCTGTTTCAGCCACCCTTGGGTGCCACCCACGAAGTGTGCTGCTGCTCAGGACCTTACTGACTCTTTCTTCTTTGCGTGTACATTGTAGGGGAATCCCCATAAGATCAGTGAAATCATTTCACAACCCTGCAGGGCCATGAATTACCTGCCCACCAGAGTTTTAGTCATGCCTTCCACGTGGTAGACTGCTCATGGGTGTCCTAAAATTGTTATTAACATGTAAAGGAAGAGTTTGTGAAGAGACTGATGACAGTGTGTGCTACTTTATTATTCTGATGATTTCTTTTCCCTCAAGAAAGTAAAGGAGTTCAAAGTAGAACTTTGTGGTCCTAATTCCATGTAGAAAATTCCATGTAGAATTACCTGTAAAATATTCAACTTTGCTGGAATTGTAGAATTTTTGTGCCTGGGTTTATTTTTATTTTTTCATATTGCAATATGTGAAATAGGTTTGTTTTAAGATTGACTAACATTTAACTTCGTTTTAGACCTGTAATTCTTCTTCAAATAAATAAGTATACTTTCAGTATCATAGCATTACAGCTGGACATTACTTGCTCACTGTTGTAGATGCTTTCAGCTGACTAGTCTTAGAAACAGAAAACCAAAACAGAGCATGTATGGCTGGTTCTCAACCTTCCTAATGCTGTGACCCCAAACCATACAATTATTTTCATTGCTACTTCATAACTATAATTTTGCTACTGTTATTTTGAGGACAGCCTGGTCTACAGAGCGAGTTCTGGGACAGCCAGGGCTGTCTCAAAAAGGAGAAAAAAATAAATCATAATGTAAATATCTGTGTTTTCTGATGGTCTTTTGGGGGTCGTGACCCAGGGGTTGAGAACTGCTGATGTATGGGAAGCTTGTTTTCTTCACTAATGGATTTTGAACCCAGAGCTATCACTCCTGTTAGGTAAGCACTCTATAACTGAGTTACACCCCCAGCCCTTTAAATTTTACTTTTAGAGAGTTGCCCAGGCTAGTGTCAGCTTGGATCCTCCTGCCTAAGCCCCTAAAGTAGCTAGTTTACAGGTGCGTGTGCCACTATGCCCAGATCACACCAGAATGCCCTCATTCATGGCTCCAGCTCAGCCAGGCAGAATCAGAATGTATTCAGGGAACAACTAGCACTGTGCCCAGTGAAAAGGACAAGTGATTTTAAATTATTTTACTTTGGGGATAGTGTAGGTAGCATCCCCAAGTGTTTCAGGGAAGCAGATAAATAAGTGGGATCCTGTGTGGCCAGAGTCCTAGGGCTTTTAATAAAAGAATGCCTGTTGTGACTATCCACAGTAGTGTGGAGTAGCCCCACTCTGTGTGTTTGAGTGGATGACCCCCTTTTCTGAGTGCTTGATGATGCTGTGACCACATAATGTGTGGAAATTCCTCTTCCATCTTCGGTGAGTATTCACTTGTTAGATACATGTGGCTTTCAGCTTTCTTCTTGGCTGGATGGCCATTTTCTCTCACCTAGTTGTCTAGTACTCGATTTCAGTATTCTTCGAGAATACCATGCATTTATCTTTTAAGTAGTTTCTGTCTAAATGCATGGTTTCACTGCCAACTAATGGATGTAGATGTGTTTTCCTTAAAAAAAAAATAAATAAATAAAACCAAAAAAACACTCTCAACAAAGAATCAATGAAAGATTCTTACATAGTTAAGACACCTTCATAACTTGTCACACAGGGTTTTCTTTATAGTTAGTTTTGCAGCCTGGATGAGTCCCCTATTTGTATAAACAGTATTTATATTGAATGTTTACAGAAGAACATCTTGTCCGACTCTTGCTGAGTATTTCTTTTACTTGATAAATACCTGTCAGGTCTACTCAATCCTTGTGCTTTATTGTATAATAACAACAACATATTAGAGCTATTACATTAATTTATGGGTAATTCCTGCTGTGTAGTGTGCAGACATTCTAAGTGTTGGGCTTTATTTTAAGTGCTCAAATATCTGTACAAACACAGTATATGACATTGTAAGTTTTGTAAACTATTTTTTAGTAATTTCCTCCAACATTGTGATACTTAATTTGAATTCCTAAGGATTCTAGAATCAACTGAAGAGGCCATTTCTTATTTTTGTTTCATCTTGTTCATGTATGTATTTTTCTAGTTCTTTTATTATCTGAACTATTTATTTACTAAACGATATTTGAGGTCTTTGAATTTGGTTTAGTGTGTCTGAAAATATGTCTTGTAGCTTTATCTATTCATTTAAAAAATTCAAAGTGAACATTTATTTTTGTGTGTGTGACTTTAATCCTCTGATTTTCTTGAAGAAAGACTAATCATGGCTTTTAATATGAGCCCCTTATTCACTCACCTGTTCCAGTGGCACACATTTTCGCCCTTGCTTGACCAGCTTGCTCCTGACAAGCCTGTTGCCGTGTTGCATAGTAGTTTTTGGCTCACTTGAGCTACTTCTATGTTGAGTTTTCACTTTTACTTTGTTCATTTGAGTCATGTAATTAGCATGGTGAAAGTGTTATATTTGTTTCAGGAATAATGCATTAATTCTGTTTCGTGTGTTTATTCCTAGGGTCACAGACGAATGGTGTGCTGCTCAGCATGGAGTGAAGACCACCCCATATGCAATCTGTTCACATGTGGGTTCGATAGGCAAGCTATTGGTTGGAACATCAATATTCCTGCATTGTTACAAGAAAAATAAGTCACTGGTGTTCCTTAGTTTGAAGTTTGCCATGGACCTTTGATTCATGCAGGCTCTTCTGCATATTAATCAGCCATTATAGTGAGAGTTTGGCCCTGGGAAGGGTGCCTTGTATATGTTCTTTTCACATCGTGCCCAGCTTGCATGAAATGTACAGAGAGATGTGTGATTCTGTTTTTTATTTTTGTCTTGTGTATATTGGCATCCTCTGGTCAGTAGAAGTGAAGCTCACCTCCCATGTAGCATACAAAATGCTTTGAGTTGCGACGTTGACAGACGAGCAGTAGGGCATTACATTACATTCTATGAATTAAATGTGAACTGTGTACCTGTTGTGAGGCATCCCCAGTCTGTTACATTGTCTGGAGTAACTACCCATATCTACCTTGTCCTGGGAAGACTGCAGAGCTCATTTGCGTTGGCTGTGGAGAGGCAGGACTGATAAAGATTTCAGACTTGGTTTGTGTGAAGTTAGAGCATGTGCCGTTGTGTAATTCCATTTCAGCTCTTAACTTTTGTTCCAGTTCTGTAAAAGTTACCTGGATTTACAACATTTGTGCAGAGTTTCTTTTGAGAAGAAAACATTTCTGTTCTTTTATACAAAAGGATTTCAGTTTCCTGAGGTCTCATACAAGCAAATTTTAAAATATGATTCTAATCACTGATTTTAGACATTAAACAAAATTCAAAGCACTTTAATTTATAGCTGTGTTTATAAACAGATTTTAGAAGTTTCCAATGACTTATCCATTGAATGTGACTTGCCCTTTATACGAAGGCCCTGCTACCTGAAGACAGAATCTTATTTATTTTCTACACCTTTGATTTGCATATTTCTAAATGGGTTCACTTCCTTGGTGGTATTTGAGAGCCAAGAATGCAAATAAATGAGCACTACCTCAAAATAAATATTGGGAAAACTTTGGAGACTCACTGTTGCCTAGATAGAGCACTTGGATTTAAAGCTGGAATATTGAATTCAAGGTAGAAGGCAAGAAAGACAATCATACCAAACATGTCCTGAAGGTGAAAGGCTCTCTAGTTAGGCTGGAAAAGGGATAGCCATGGCAGACAGTTCATAGGCAACAATAAGTGTTTGTCTAGAACAGCTTGGATACCTCTCAGTGCCAATCCTACTACTGCACAAGTGAGCCTTTCCTTCTTGCCTTCTAGAAATCACTGTTCATCTGATATTTATAAGTGTGTTTCTTACAGAGTTACAGTTTTGATAAAGAGACATCTCAGTTACTGCCCCTCGTATTTTAACCCTTTACATGCCGCCCTTTGGAGACTGACCACTTGGGGAGAAGAGAAAAGGTAGTATGCTGTTATGGTTACCCCACCTCGTACCTCTCCCTCAGGTCCCTGTTTTTTCTTTGGGTGGCACAGGAGGGCACCTGAAGTAGGAAGTGGTAGGAAGTTTGGTATAAGATGTGTATTGTTGTGCATAGAACATTTGGGTGTCCTTTGGTGGCACTTTCTAGGACTGAGAACTTGATTATTGGCACCTTTGACTTGGGCACCAAAGGAGCTGATATTAGGAACTCTACATCTGACTCATTTAAAATGATTCTTTGAGTAATTTTGTTTTTTTCAACTAAAAAAAAATTGTATTTTTAAAGTCTGACCCTTTCTGATCACAAATCTCACCATGGAGTGTTTGAGAACTGAGTCAGACTGGTCACTGTAGTTGATAACATTTTTAAGACCTAGCTCTGGCTGTTTTGAATGTATTTTGCTTGATGGTGGAGTACTGTAGGATAATGTCCCCAGTGGCCTGCTTTACCTTAAAGCCACAGGGTTTTCCTATCCCCTCCATTCCATTATATTCACAGAGTTGTTAATGATGGTGACAAGCCCATGTTCTTATGTTCCTTGTATCTTAATCTGAAAGTCTAGGTATAGTTAAGAGCATTGAAAAAAACGTATGCAAATACAAACAGCAAAATCAAACATAAGAACCAGATCTCTGCCAGACACAGTTTTGAAGCTTTAAAAAATTTCTGTTGGTGACCATTTAGTTCTATGCAGACTAGTGACCTTCACTGCCAATAGCTGCTTATTTTCTTTGGCTAACTGGAGGGACCAGCCTCTGACACAGAAGTGAGGCTCTTCGCTCATTTCCAGAAGACCCTAATGGTGCTCGACCAGAGTGCTGAGGAGCAGGATGGGACTTACTATTAACTGCTGTGTCATCTGTTCGCATCCCATTGCTGCTGTGGTCAGTGTTACCTTTAAGAGTTTATGACTGGCACGGGCTTGTGCTCACAAGTGTGTGCAGGCTTGTGTGCATGTGGCTAAGGGTAAGTCATGCTATCAGCCACATGTGATCTCATTAGAAATAGTGTTTGGAAATAGGAACACTATTATGTGCTAGAGTGTCCAGAATTTCATTTAATAATGGAGGGGAAATGTGTGGTTATTAAATGTGCATTGATACAAAATTTCCCAAGAGATTTCTTGTTGGACAGAATTATCACCAACCCCCCATCTTAACTGCTGCATCCCAGTTTCTGTAGAGTCCAAAAAGCTCTGTACATATTTGGGAATCTGAAGACTATGTAATTCATTTGTTACTTAAATCTGTGAAGAAAAAGTTTTGTTTTGTTTTGTTTTTTTGAGGGAAAAGTGCATTTATAAGTGTTCTGTGGAATCAGCTATCTTTACTGTATTGATGTAATTGTTTGTAAATGTTCAGTGTCTTCATTGAAATATGAAGTTCATTAAAACATTTGTGTTCTGTAATGACTATTACAAAGGTTTATGTTATTGGGAGTCTTAGGTTTTTACTCCGAAAATACTACTTTGTGAAGCATTGTTGACAGTTATAGAAACATCAGTTGTCCGGAAATTGAGTGAACTGCTTATAATGCCTCTTCGACATTTTTTTACCTTAGACTATAAACCCAGTTACATTCTTCATCCATTTCTTTTGCAAGAAAAGACTAGAATTGGTAAGATTTTACCAAGTTCTGCCGAAACATTCCTTCTACACTATCCATAAATCTTGTTTTCCTGTGATAACTTAAGGTTTTAAAAAGTTATTTCAAAACTGGGAACATTTCAATTATGCACAAAGAACATGGGCCTTGTTATGGAAAGAAGCTAAAAATGAAGTTATGAAAGTTTCAAGATTTAAATTCAACTTCATTAAACTGCTTTTGTTAGGGAATTTTTAGCATGCTTAGCATTCTGTGTGAAAGAAATGATAACAGTATTATGGGGACTCATGACTTGTGGGCATAGATAGAAATGTATTCAGTAGCTCTTGTCAGGTCATTTAGTCAAGGAGCCTTTGCTAAGGTGACATTTAACCAAAACCTAGAGGTTATAAGTAGCTAGGAAGTTGTAGAACATTTCTTGTTGGGCACACAAAGGTGGGTACTGACCACAGTGTGGCAGCACTCTGTGAAAATGGGTGGCCTGGGATGAGGCTGGGCTGAATAGGTACCATCTCCTTTAGAGGCCTTGGTAAGAAGTGGATTTCATTCCCCATCTGTTGTTTCCTCCTGGAGATGCAGTAAGACTAGACAGGCTATGGAGGTGTCCAGGTGAAAGGAGCGGCTGCCAGGCCTTGTTGGCAGCAGGATACAGGATGGCAAGAGGATGGGTTTGCGATCTATTTTGGGGCTAGAACAGGTAGTTCTGGCAGGGAGGAAGCATTATTTATGCCATAATCCAAATGTAGTTTTGAAGAACTGCCTATTCTAGCTTTGTTGTGTGCCTTCATTAGCGTCTCCAAGATGTTTCAGGGACTGTTGGTAAGGATTTTCCCTTAAAAAACAATGCATCAGGACATTTCAATCATGTGAGACTTTAACAGATTGCTAAATTTATTTGTCCTCTATACTGAGGGATACTCTGTCACCACCACTTAGCACTGTCACAGTGTTTGCACCGTGCCCATCCCTCAGCCATAGGGGCACAGTAGGAGCAGTCCTTTATCTTCTATGGCCAATCAGGATCCTCTCTTGAAATTTTGGGCTGAGAATTGGTTGAGCCAGTTTCTCTCTTAAATAAACTGTGAAGCTCCAAGAATCACTAGTGACCCCGCTTTCAATCCCAGTGAAAAATAACAGTGTTTCAAAGTGCTAAGAAAAAATTGTTAGAAGTGCATATTCAGCAAAAAACTACATTTGAAGAATGAACATGAAATGTTAGGGGTGAAATGCTTTTAAAATGACCAAAAGGCACCAGCAGATGTTTATGTATAACTAATGTTACTGATTTATTAAATTTATTTAATCGGGATATTGAGTTAGTGGTGTAGGGTATTTTTAAGTTTTCAGATGTAAATTTTCAAGTAGAATCACTTCAAAACAAAACAGAACAGAACAGAACACAGTGTGGCTCAGCAGCCAGGAGTGCTTGCTGTTCTTTGAGAAGACGAGTTTGGTTCCCAACACCCACACTGGGCAGCTTACAGTCAACTCTAACTCCTGCCAAGGGATCCAGTGCCCTCTTTTGGCCTCCCTGGGCACCCAGACACACACAAAAATAACACATTAGAATAATAAAAAGTGGTTACCGATGGCATTGGGACATATAAGAAGATATAAGGGAACAATGCTGGAAAAAAACATCAAAGATTTTGTTTTCCATTTTGACAAGTAAATTCCTGGAATCACCAGGTGTTTTTATTTTAGTGTGTGTGTATGTGCATGTGTGTGTGTGAATGCATACATGTGGACAGCAGAAGTTGCCCTTCAGTGTTCTTTGGGATATAAAATACTACAGTGCCTTGGAAAATAGTATCTTACAATGTCTATCTCCATAATACAGCAGTTACAAGGTGAAAACTTCAATGGGGACAGGCATATAAGTGATGATAGATACACACAGTGAAGTATTACTATCAGTTAAACCCAAGGACCCACATTCTCTTAGGAACCTTATGGTGAGTGAAAATGTAACCCATTGAATATGCAATATGAAACCATTTTGTAAGGCACAAACCAAGAAAAACTAAATCCTGTCTGTCTACCTACCTTCTAATCTGTCAGTTATATATCTATCTGTCATCCCACAGGAACAAAACTGCAAAATTTAGTCTTATGTTTTCTGTGTTGGTGTGGTTGGGGTACGAAGAGAGAGGACCAAATAGGGAAAACTCAACTTGCCAAGTTCCATGTTTAATGTGTAAAGACAAGTTTTAAAAAGTGCGTGTGTGTCCGGGCGGCAGTGGCATCTGCCTTTAATCCCAGCACTCAGGAGGCAGAGTCTGGTGGATCTCTGAGTTTGAGGCCAGCCTGGTTTACAGAGCGAGATTCAGGACAGGCACTAAAACTACACGGAGAAACCCTATCTCAAAAAAACAAAACAACAATAACAAAAAAGTACATGTGCATCTATGCACATGCTATGGTGCACATGTGGAGGTCAAATGACGTCTTTGTGGAATTGGCTCTTTATACTTACGTAGTTTCTTGGGATTGAACTCAGGACAACAGGTTCACTCACTAAGTGCTTTTAGCCGCTGTGCCATCTCGCTGCCCCCATCTTTAATAAGGATGGTAGGAGCACCATTCTCAGTGTTTCAGTCTTTCATAATTCATAACAAACACAGTGTTCCTTTAGTACATCATAATAGTATACAATTAAGAGTAGTGTGTAAAAAGTGAATGTTGATACTTTTTGACAGCCTCTTTCAAATTTATTGTCTAACCATATTTTATTCACCTCAGGTATTAGTTTTTTCTTTTGCTTATGAACAGGTAGTTTTATTATTCTAAAACATCTCATTCTCAGTCATTTGGTTTGCACATATTCCATAGGAGGATATGAAGCCAATTTTGTGTTCTTGAAAAAATGGTCACTAAGGAAATTGTACAAAGGCAGTGTGCTATACTGTGTCAGAAATGGGCTGTTTTCAAATACATTTTACGACTCTTAGTGTCCAAGTAGGAAATGTAATAAAGATTTCATTTACCAGGTGTGAACATAAAATAACAAAAGTAGTTTTCTTATGTTGCTCATATACTGAGAGTGAAGATCATTTCAGATCTGGGAGGTAGTCCAAGAATTGCATTGAGCAGAGGGTACGTATTTATTCTTTCCGTTTGTATTTTGAGGAAACAGCATTTTAGGATAGGTGGGGATATTCTGCAATATTTAACCATTTTCTACCGTGCATATGCTTTACAAATGTCTTCTGGTTCCAAGTTGATTGTCATAACTAATATTAAAATGTTCTCCCAGCAGGGTGGTGGGGTATAGCTTAGGGGTACAGTGCTTGGGTTTCATTCCTACACTGTAGAACAACAAAATGTGTAGTTGGTAAACTTACTCTTCTCCTGTAACTGATCCTCATTAGATGGAGCTAAATTCACTCCCCCCCCTGTTTTTCAACAGCTGTGTTGTGTTGTAGTTGACACACAACACTAACCGTAGTTGAAGTGTTGAGCTTGGTGAGTTTTACCATAAATGTTTAGCCATCATTTCACTTTCTGCTCCCATTTGTGTGCCCTCCTACATCTCTCACTTCATTTTCCTCTTCTCTCCTTCCTTCCTTCCCTCTTGTCTTGCTGTGTAGCCCAAGGCTCAATTTGAGCTCGTAATCTTGCATCCTGGGATTATCAGTTGCATGTAGGATTACATGCCTGTGCCATCAAAATTTCATTTGTCTATTATTTTATCAAATATGTTATCTGGCCCTGTTCCTTGTTCTCCTCCAGTGGCCCCATTAACTATCCATCCAGTTGCCTGATGTTTTCTACAATGGGCTGTTCATATTTCCTTTTAGTCCTTTCTCTCCTTGTGTTTTATTTTTCATGATTTTTCTTCTGAAATATTTTTATTTTGTATTATTTTGAAGTTTCATATTTACCCAGCATTGGGAACGCAGAGGCAGGAGGACCACAGGAGGGTCTCTACGTGTTTGAGGTCAGCCTGGTCTACATGGCAAATTCCAGGACAGCCAAGGCTACAACAGTGAGACCCTATCTCAAAAAGTTATTTATTTATTTGTTTTGGTTTGTGTGTGTGTGTGTGTGTGTGTGTGTGTGTGTGTGTGTGTGTGTGGTGTATGCCATGGCATGTATGTGGAGGTCAGAGAACAACTTACGAGAGTCAGTTCTCTCTTGTATGGATTCTGGGCCTTTGAACTCATGTTGTCAGGCTTTGTAGCAAGCATTTTTACTCATTAAACCATCTCGCTGGGCCAATTTTGGATTTTTAAATCAACACAAAAAATATACATATTACATATATTTAAATGGACACACACACACATATAATATATATATGGAGTACCATGTGATGCTTGGATATATGGATACATTGTATAGTATTCAAATTGGGCAAATATAGCTCTGCAAGTAAAATTTCTTACTGGTAATTCTAGTTTTTAACTATACAGTAGATTTTGATGGCCTTTAGTCACCATACTGTGCAGCAGAACTGACATACTCAACTTAATTGTAACAGTACCATTGACTGATTTTTCTCATACCTTTCTTCCTTCTTTGCCCAGCTTCTAGTCACTGCCATATTACTCTCAACTTCTACAGGATTAACTTTTTTACATTCCATGTGTAGGTGAGATTGTGTGGTAGGTGTCTTTCTGTCTTGTCTCACTGGATTCTATTCATGTTGCTGCAAATAACAAGATTTCATCCCTTTTAATGGCTGAAAAGTATTCGTGTGTGACTATGTGTTTCTGTCACTATTAGTGTGTGTGTTTCTGTGTATCTGTGTCTATGTGTTTATGTGCATGTTGTTTGTTTTTGCTCTTTTGGGGGGCCCGCCACCCAGCTCCCAAATAAATCACACATGAAGGCTTATTATTACTTATAAATGCTTGGCCTTAGCTTGACTTGTTTCTTGCCAGCTTTCCTTAACTTTAATTATCCCATCTACCTTTTGCCTCGGGGCTTTTCCCATTCTCTTACTTCTGTAAATCTTATTCTTACTCCGTGGCTTGCTGTGTAGCTGGGTGGCTGTCCCCTGGAGTTGTCCTCCTTCTCTGGATACATTTTTTTTTTTTTTACATTTTCCCCAGATTTCTCCTTCTACACATCCTCTCTGCTTGCCAGCCCTGCCTGTTTTTCTCTCCTGTCTCACTATTGGCTATTCAGCTCTTTATTAGACCATCAGATGTGTTAGAACAGGCTCAGTAACAGCTTCACAGAGTTAATCAAATTCAACATAAACAAAAGTAATACACCTTAAAATAATATTCTACAACATGTGCATGTGCTTTTGTGTGCATTTCCCTGTGTGTGTGTGTGTGTGTGTGTGTGTGTGTGTGTGTGTGTGTGTACTCCATATTCTCTTTAAATATTCATCAGGCTGATTGACCTGATCTTTTGGCCATTGGGAAGAATGCTGCTGTAAGTACAGGAATGTAGATCTGTCTTCCCAGTGCTGGAGTTACTTCCTTTGGATATGTGCCCAGTGGTGGGATTTCTGGATCACTTGGTGGCTTTTTTTTTTTTTTTTTTAATTTTGGGGAAGAATCTCCATAGTTCTTTCTATAGTGGCTATGCTAATTAGGCTCCCCACAACAGTGTGCAAGTATGTGCTTTCCCTGCATCTTCCCCAGCACTGTCACCTTTTTGTCTTTTTGAGCATATTCTCTGTAATGAACCCGATGCTTGGGTTTTGGGTTTTGTAACCTTGTATTTACCATTAGTCCCATCCTGTGTCTTTTGAGTTGGGTTCTAAAGTTGTCACTTCTGGAATTCCAGTTAGTGTCTCCTTAGTTTAGTTTGTGGAGCATGTGGAAAACAATTACAGTAGAGCTTAGTGTGTTTCTCTGCTAAGTCTAGCAATTGGCAACCCCAGGTCAGATTTTATGTTACTTTTTTTCATTTTGAGTTCTGTTTTTATCACTTCTTATATATCTGGTGAGATTTGATTGTATGCTAGACAGTGAATTTTACCTTTTAATGTGATGGATATCTTAACATTCCTACAAATATTCTTGATCTTAAGCCAGTCATATGGTTATTTTAAATTGTTTTGGGTGTTACTTTGGACCTTGTTTTTAAAGTGTATTAGATAGGACCAGAATAATTCTTAGCCCACAGTTAATTACCTCATACTACAGAAGAAAGATCTTTCTGACACTACATTGTACCATTGGTCTGTTTGGAGGGGACAACCATTAGTCTTAACCCCATGTAATTTTGAGTAACAATTCCTCCATCTTTTCTGGTGTCTGTTTATTCATGTGTGCACACTGGTCAGTGCCCAGTTGGAGAAGCAAAGGACTCTTTTGATATAGACAGTTCATGCTACAGAAACTACTGCTGTAGACAGTGAAGAGAAAACATACAGATGTATAAAAACCACCAGCTCTCACCTTCCCTGCTCTTGAGCTACTCTTGCAAGGTAGTTGGACCATTTTTATATTTGTAATAGATTAATTAAACCATGCTGATACACACCTGTAGTATCAGCAATTCAGAAAGCCAAGACAGAAGGATTGTGATTTGAAGCCATCCTGGGCTACATAGTGAAACCTTGACTCAAATCACAAAACTTCTTCATCTTCATGAGAATATTTTAATACTGATGTTATATGATGCTTTTTATTTTGGGTTATTTGCTGTTTTTTTTTTTAAAAGCAAAAACATTTTAAAAGTAGACACATACAAGGCTTTTTGAGTTTTGGATAACAAATATTATAACAGGAGAGGTTTTTTCATGGAGTTTCATCCTCAAAAATTTCAAGACCATAGAGAAATGGAAAGATTTATACAGTGAAAAAATCCTACATTTCTCTCATGTAGCCTTTGTGATTAGTAGTTTTCATTCTTGGGGCTGGGGGTGTAGCTTAGTGATAGAGCCCATGCTGAGCATGCACAAGGCCCAAAGTTCAACTTCTAGTACCCCCAAATAAGTCAACAAATAAGTAAATAAATACCATCAATATGACCCTAATTTAAAAAACATTCAATTCTTTTGAAGTGTCCTGGCCACATTTGTGCCTGGATTGGCACAAACACTGTCTTAACCTCTTTCTTGGCCGCCATAATCACGGCTGAAGGAAGCTGGGGTACACTGAGTGGGTTTCTATGGCAGTTATCAGTATTTTCAAATGTCGTAGGGTGGAAATTGCTTTACTCAGCAGTGTCCAGTTTTAATCTGCACATTAGTCCTGTCTGCAAATCAGCGCCTGGTAGGAAAACAACGACAACAACCCTGATGTATTGTGAGATTGAGGGGCTTTGGCATCCTTTCTTTGTGGAAGAGGGAGAAATAAGGGCGCAGGTAGTATTCTCGATAATCTCTGCTATTCTGAAGTCATTGATCCTAACTGACAGCAGGGACATTTTGACTGGTCTCTGGAGCCTGTGTGACATAGGAGGCTGGGCCTGGGCCTGGAGCTGGTGAGCAGTGCTGCGGAGGGTACCAGGTACCAGGTACCGGGTACCAGGTGCCGGGAGGCAACTGTCTCTGCTTTGTCCTCAGGCTCCCTTTCCACTGTTGTTTGACTCCCCTGGGTTCTCAGTTCCATTTGGTTCTCTCTTTCTCTTTCTCTCTCTCTCTCTCTCTCTCTCTCTCTCTCTCTCTCTCTCTCTCTCTCTCGCGCGCGCGCGCGCGCGCGTGCGCGCGCACACACACACACATACATACAGAAACATGTGCCCACCACACAAACATACCTATACAGGCACGTAGCAAACCTATGCAGGTAGACTGTGGTGATTTGAATAAGAATGACCCCCATAGGCTTGTATTTGAATGCTTAGTCATCAGGGAGTGGTACCACTTGAGAAGGATTAGGAGGTGTGACCTTGGTGGAGGAAGTGTGTCACTGGGGGTGGGCTTTGAGGTTTCAAAAGTCCAAGCCAGATCCAGTGTCTCTCTCATCCTGTTGCCTGTGGATCCAGATGTAGAAATCTCAGTTACTTCAGCACCATGTCTACTTGCATGCTACATGCTCCCTGCCATGATGATAATGCACTCACTAAGCCTCTGAAACTGTAAGGGAGCCCCAGCTAAGTGCTTTCTTTTATAAAAGTTGCTGTGGTAATGCTGTCTCTTTACAACAATACAATAGTGACGAAGACACATATATATTCATTCACACTATACAGTGCACATACATGAGCATACATAAATAAGCATACATAACCTCTGAATGCACACAGACTGCATGTATGAATGTAGGGGAATAGTCACATACAACCATGTAGGAGTATAATTCATGTACAAATGCGCCACAGAAACATGGCAGAGGTGCTCCCATGGCTCTTCCTATTTCAGTTGCAGATGCCCAGAAACATCCCCTTCATCATGTTTGTTCTGTATTCAAATAATCCACCCAGTACGTATCTGCCTCTCAGAACTTAAGCCAGATGTAGATGTGCAAAGCACACTTATCAGAAGTAACTTGGTATAGATGTGCTACCTTCCAGGGTGAGTGTGCTGCTGACATTAAGCATTGAAACAAGGCCTCAGATTGGCATGGAACTTTGTGGTTAAGCCCACAAACACAAGTGACAAGGGGAGGAGCGGGGAAGGAGGCCCTGGGAGTCCCCATGTTGTCCATTTAGGGTTAACAGAGGTCACAAGAGAGAGGAGAAGAGAAGGGGAGAAGGATTAGCTTAACTGATGGAGGCTGTGGGTTAAGAATGCTGAGATATATGATGTCAGAAGGCATCTCCATGAAAAGTAGTGAATAGTGAGGGCCTGCCAGCCATGAGAACCTCAGATACTTCAAAGCATTAAACTGTATTCCCTCTACACAATATTCTTCATGGTTCAGTTCAGGAGTTTTAGGAAAAATAAAAGATGGATAGAGTTTGAGTTGGCTCAATAGGTGGTTTCCTGAATCATTAAACTGATTTTCTAAAAAAAAAAAAAAATACCCCCTACACTTTCAGATGATGTATGCTGCTTTGTTTATGATAAATAGCAGAGGGTGTACATTGTGTGGCATACATTGACTACATTTGGA
>CABHPP010000386.1:17954-41079 GCA_902168425.1 Peromyscus attwateri | reverse complement strand
GTGTGTGTGTGTGTGTGTGTGTGTGCATTACTGGTAACAGACCCCAAATCTTTTCTGATGCTAGCCATTTTCTTGGTGGGGGAGGAGAACATTGTCTTATGTAGCCCAGGCTGGCCTTTAACATGCTGTATGGCTAACAATGATCTTAAACTTCTGATCCTCCTGACTCTTTCCTGATTACTGAGATCACAGGCATGTAAACTCAGCAAGATTCAGTGTGTGTGTGTGTGTGTGTGTGTGTGTGTGTGTGTGTGTGTGTGTGTCTGTGTGTGTGTGTATGTGTGTGTTGTGTTTATTTTAAAAGAAAAAGAGGCTATGAATTTGAGAAGGATTTGGGTGAGAAGGTTGGGAGTGATTGGAGGAAGGAGGAAGAGGGAGGGAGAAATGCTATAATTATATTTTAATTGAATAAAAAATAAAGAATAAGACAAAATGACAAGGAAACACAAACTTTAAGTCCAGCTTTATTTCTGGGAGGGGAAAGGAAATGTCAGCCAGAGACAAGAACTGTGAAGACAGTACACTGGATGGTCCTGCTCACAGGGAATGGCTAGCCTGGGCTACCTTGGTATGCCTAAGCACTTAACATTCAGGTGAGAACTTGCCGGCCTCCAGAGCAGCCACCTGTACACACAGCTCAAAGTGGTCTCAGTCTGAAAATCCTCCAGGAGCAAAGAAGAAGCAGACATGGCGGTGCACACAGGAGAAAAGGAATGGTATGGGAGGCATGAGTGAGGGATGGAGAGCCAGGAGCGAACTCTGTGAAAAGACGTAAAGCCTTGGATTGAAATCTGCTAGCCTTCGGTTTAGCTTTAAGAAAAATAGGAAGCCATTGCAAGGCCTTTCACTGGAAGCTGCATGACCTCTTGCATTCAAAGCCTCCCCATTGGGTCACGGATGAAGTGTCCCTGGGGAGGCAAGGGGAAGTAGTGTGGGGTCTAAAGGAGGTTTCATCGGTAATATCGTAGTTATGGAGTAGCAACGAAATAATTTTATGATTGGAGTCACCTCAACATAAGGAATTGTACTAAAGGGTGGAAGCGTTAGAAAGGCTGAGAACCACTGGCCTGTGAGCCTGGCTAAACAATACAATTATTTGGTAAATGAACATAAAGAATATTTTTCTCAATCGCTATCTCAAATGATAATAACTCAGAGGATTTGGAAGTCAAGTGGTCTCATCAAGGCCACCTCCCAAAATAACTATTCAGATGCTAATTTCAGAATCCTCTGCTCCAAGCATGCTTTTCACACACAGAACACAAACCACAGGCCCTTGAAAAGAAAAGAGCAACCTCATCTGCCTTTGCCTACTCATATCTTGTACTTAGGAGGAAAAAGAACAGGTAAGGGATTAGGGCCAGTAAAAGCTAACTCTCACACGTTTATCATCATCATTAACACACACACACACACACACACACACACACACACACACACACACACATCAAATAGGAAGATGTGCCAAACGGAGTAAAGAGAACTGAAAACTTAAGGACGAAGGAAAAGCCGCACACATGAAAGCCATTAATACCTCAGCAATTAGTGCTCGCTCAGCACCTCCTACTCCCCAGTGGGTAGCTAATTCTCCAGTCCTGGTTTTTTAACCAGCAGCAAATGGTGACGCACCCATTCAACCATTCATTCCAAACTCGGTAGTGAGAATTTGCTCCTGCTCTGATAGCCCTGAATTAGACCTGCCTCGGGATGATGGAAGTTTTCAATCCATTCCCAAGAGAAATGCTGAGGGAAAAAAAAAACTGGTAGAAAGTGTAACTCTCCTCACAAGCACTCCAAGTGCAGACCCAGCCCAGGGCCACAGAGCACTTCACTCCAGCAGCCAGGCTGATCACCCAAACAACCTCCTGCTAAAAGTGTACTGCGGAGACAGTAGGTGAAAATGCATGGAAACCCACAGCTAGAACCCTCTAGCATAAAGCCTGAATCTGAAAACAAATCTGATAGGCTGCACCTGTCAAAATGAAGGATGAGACGCAGATAAGAGGCTAATGAGAAGCAGATAGCAAAGGTATTTCCATTGCTGTGATGCCTTTCTGAAAATAGTTTTGAGTTTTTATGTTCTGAAAACATTTTTATGTGAAGGTCTATGGACATTTCACTATGCTTTATTCTCTCTCTCTCTCTCTCTCTCTCTCTCTCTCTCTCTCTCTCTCTCTCTCTCTCTCTCCAACTTACCCATCATTTGTGACATTCTGAGAGGAATGGTTGGTATGCTTGTCTGTCTTGTGGAACACTCATTCTCTTGAAGGCACCGGGTGTTTATCCATTCCCTAGACATTTCCTGGGCAGGCAGGGAAAGGGCCAAGAGACGCTCTGCTTTCCATTTTGTCAGAGGTGAGACTTGGTGTTCATGGGCCACCTGCTGCAGGGACCCTTTTCTTCCTCCAGAAGTAAATTAGAAAAGTGATACCCAAATTGGTGTTGACACCAATAAAACAAAAAACAAAACAAACAAACAAACAAAAAGCACTTTGACCCATCACAAGGTCTGATGGGATATTATCCCCCAGTTGGTAGGGAAAGGTAGAATTTCCTGTAAGGGTTATAGGAAGAAGGGAGAATGGCCTCACCATTTCTCAGAATAAAAGCTGTTTTTGAAATAGTTTATTTTAAATTGGGACAATTTTGACTTGAGTATGTGGGTCTTTTGTCAGAAAATTCTGTGCATTCCTCATGGGGGGGGAGAGATATGGGTTATAGATGGCTTCCCTCACTGAGAAACGACTGCCCAGTGGATAATGAAGGCCTGTCCTACTCACGGAGGTACCAGCTTAGCTGTGTAAGAAAGCGCAAAGGATGTGGGGTTCAGAATTCAAGGAGAGGTTAAGGCCTAGCTCTGATATACACCATTCTCTGATATACACCTTCCCTCCACTGCCATAGAGTGAGATGAAATAAGGCCATCAGTATTCCTGGCTAGAGTCCGTCACGGAAAAGGCAGCTGGCACAGGTCCACCTCCAGCCCCTGCTCTCTCTTTCCTGTCCTGGACACTCTCCCAGGCTCTAGACGCTAGGATAACTGATGGCCTGCCTCACTTCCCTCCAGATGGAGACCATCTAGGTTATAGGATGAGGAATGGAGTCAGTGTGACCTTCAGCTAGCTCGGTGTGATGTGTCAAAAGGAATTGATTCAGTGAACTGTCTGACTTTATTTCCATACCTCCATCATCAGGTAGCTGCCAGACAGCACTTAAGCCTGCCTGCCCAGAATATCAGTTCCCTTTTCTAGTCATACCAGCCTTTCCTTCTGTGAGCCCTTCAGAGATGGAAAGGTTCTTAAGGACACACCCAAATTATTCCTTGAGCCAAAACCCCACATATGGCTCTGGAGAACAGGAAGGGCTCTGCATGGGTCCAAGTGGGCTTGGGCTTCCTCCTAGGAGGATAACAGAAATAGAAATTATTTTTCCTCTTGAAATTCTTGGTATAGAAAACCAAAAGACCCATGCAATAAAAAGCCAAAATACTAATACCTGGGCTTGGAGAGTCGGGTGTTACTGAATGAAGCCAGCCAGCAAAGAGACTCCCGTTGTTTACACATGAGCTTGATTTAAAAGAGAGAGCCCCTCTCTTGACTTAAAAAACCTAGCAACTTAGGAGAGACCTCAAATAAGTGAGATTAGCATTTTTAAGCACATTACATAAGCAGGTTGTGGCTAAACCATCAGTACTGAGAGCATGATACTGTGTCCTTTGGGGAGGAAAGTATTCTGTGTGGGGCTCCCACTATAAACTGGGGCGATGTGGGGTTTCAATAGTTAGCATTTCTGAGTGTTTCTTGCATCACCTGCAAGTACACCACAAATTGGCCCTATTTGTAACATGCTCACATCCCCACCAGTATAGCGCATTCTTTGTGGTGTGTGGGATGCTGCCCTTGGTGCAAACCAGAGACCACCGTGCAAGATTGAGAACCCCATTTTTGGTAGTATTAGTCATCCTGTATCGGGAAGCTTTTGTGACTGTGCTCCAAGGAAGCCAGGGCAGCTCCAGAAATTTTAAAGACTGTTACTTATTCCTGGGAAACGTTAATTTGTTTATTAGGAGGGATTGGAACAAGGCCACCAACAACAGATGCTTTAGCAGACAGGGATGGGACAGCACATGCTCACTCTGCATAGTGTCCAGAGAACCTGGGTAAGAACCTCTGGGGTTCAATGACCTAATCCAGTAAGTTCGGCTAATAGCACCTCTTGGAAAGAACCAAACGCCAATTCCTTGGTGGAAATGAAGCATAATTAAGAGAGCATAGTGAGGTCCTGCACACGTTAAGTCCCTGGGCTGCATTATTATCACTAAGAAATGTTCAGAAGGTTTTAAGGAGCACAGGTAATTGCTTTTAACCAATAATCTGATCTCAAATATATCCCATAATGTCTCTCTCTAAAGGACAGTAAGTCCCTAAGAATGGTAGCAGGTAAGACTCATTAATGTAATGAATTTGACAGAGACTAAGAAAGTCAGATGGACAACAGGGATTCAGAAATTTACATCTCTAGTCAGAGTGTGGATTCGCATTGCTGCCCACCCAGAAGACTAGGTGTCTATCTCATAGGCCCAAAGCAGGGGCCATGCTGGTGGGTCCTCCCGCTAAATCTGTAGAGCCCTGTTGAGGCAGTGATGGTTTCCGGCAGCGTGAACTGTTCCTTAAATCTAGTCATCAGTTTGTGAGGCAGCGGGTTGCCTTCCCGGATGTAACCAAAAGTGTGAGTGCAGCTGTGTTCATTCACCACAGCTTCAGTGGAATATGTGTGTATTGTGAGTCTGGAGCGTAACAATCAACTTCTAAGTATGTTTTGGAGGTGTTGGGAGCCTGTGGGTACATACCTCCATCTTTAGTACCTCTCTCTCTCTCTCTCTCTCTCTCCCTCTCTCCCTCTCTCCACACACACACACACACACACACACACACACACACAGGAGAGGAAGGGAAGAGAGATAGATATGGAGACAAAGGAAGAAACACCAGTGATAAAATAGTTTGGTGAAGAAAATAATGTATAGGATTTGGGGTTGATTCTCCTGGCTTTCGTACTATGTTAACTATGTGACCCAAACACGAAACTATCTGTTGATGTTTTTGTTCTCTTCATTTATAAAATAACTGCCTGTATCCAGGTTCATTCTATTGTCTTTTTTTTCAGTTCAAAGGTAACAAACATGTTTCCCTGCCTGGGCTGGCACACTTATCTCATCCACACAGTTCGCACTGGTGTGAACTAGCTTGAGCTGAGTTTCCGTCTACTTCTTTCTCATCTCGTTCTTTTTTAACCTTCTACTCCTGTCCTGGTTCGCCTTAGCTGTCAACGTGACATGGCCGAGTGCCATCTGAAAGGAGAAACCTGAAGTGAGGCATCTCCTAGATCAGGCTGGCCTTTGGGCAGGTCTGTGAGGGATTAGCATGATTATTAATTGATGCAGGGGGGGGCCTAGCCCACTGTGGGCAGCACCATCCCCGAGCAGCTGATCCTAGGCATATAAAAAAGCCATCCAAGCATGAGCGGGTGAGCCAGTCAGAGAGATAGCAAACAAACAGCTCCCCCCACCCCCGATTTGTTTCTGCCCCGAGTTCCTGTCCTGACTTTCCTCAACAATTGATGCGTAAGCGTAAGCTGCTAAGTTCCTCCACTAAGTTCTTCCAGATATGTTTGTCACAGCAGCAGACAAGGAACCAGAGCAACTCCTCAACTCAAAAGCTTCCAACTTCTTAGACTTCCCTTCACCCAGACAGGTTTCCTACTGCTACATCTCCAATGGTCTTGGGAGAAACGGTAAAGAAATGTATGTGACCAACAATACTCCAGGAGTCCATAACACATTCTCAAGGAACACTGTGCTCAGAAGTGGAAATACTGGAGAGGTGCAGGCAGGCCCCAGAGTGTGGATTCTGTCTGGTTCTCCGCAGGACTCCTCACCCTCCTCTCCACAGCAGTAGAGCACTTCCTCTTAGGTCACAGGCATACACACAGGTCGTCCTGACCTGCTGAGCACAACCCTCCTTTCCAGAAAGAGGCGTTTTCCCTGATGCATTCCCCTTCTCCCTTCTCCTCCCCAGCTGCCACTCCAGTGGGCCACAATGGGTCACCTGTGAGTCTGTGTTCCCCCAGCTTCTGAGACTTTTAATACAAGGCTTCTGCCATACCCAACTGGTTACTGAAGAGAAAAGAGCTGTCTTTCATGTTCCTCTCACTTTTTAAAAACATACTTTTTTTTATTTTTTAAAGATTTTTAAAAAATTTTTAATTATGCATATATGTCTGGGGAGGATGTGTATGAATGCAATGCTCATAGAGGCCAGAAGAGGGTGTCATATCCCCCCAAACTGGAGTTACAGGTGGATTATGAGCCAGCCAATGTGGGTGCTGGGAACTGAATTTACCACCTCTTCAGAGAGCAGTCTATAAGACGAATTGCTAAACTGTCTTATTAATAAAAAATAAAAATTAAAAAAAAAACTGGAGCCAGATGTTGGAGTGAAAACTAAGAGATCAGAGGGATAGGACAAGCCACAGCCAACCTCACCTTACCAACTCTTCAGCCGATCCTTTTTCCTCAGACGGGAAGCCTCTGAGTCCTCACTCAAAAGTGTCTCTGCTGAACTGCAAAATCCTCTAGTTCCTGTTCCTCGTGCCTTATACACCTTTCTGCTTCCTGCCTTCACTTCACGGGATTAAAGGTGTGTGTCCTTCCCAAGCAAACACATGAGATCTCAAGTGCTGGCATTAAAGATGTGTGCCACCACGCCTGACTCTGTTCCCAGTGTGGCCTTGAACTCACAGAGATCCAGAAGGATCTCTGCCTCCCAAGTGATAGGATTAAGGGTGTGTGCCACCACTGTCTGGCCTCTCTATGTCTAATCTAGTGGCTGTTCTATTCTCTGATCCCCAGGTAAGTTTTATTGGGGTGCACAATATATCAACCACAGCAGTCAGTGGTCTTAACCACTGAGCCACCTCTCCAGCCCCTTCGTCTTGCTCTTGATCACTGCCTCTTCCTTTATGAGCTTCCTCTTGCTTTCCCCTAATTCCACACATGTGTACCCCTGTCTTCTTTGCACTATGAAGCCAACAATCTTCTGTCTGAACTTGCACAGTTATTCCATCCACACTGCTCACACTATGATGCACCAAGACCTTTCATGTTGTTGGGAGTCCGAGGAGTTTGCAAACTCTGTCAAGTCACTGCTGGGCCTGGGACAAGGTGGATGGTCAGAATGGCAGTGGACAGTACCTAATCCCCAGGCCTGAGGTCACTTCTATCAAAGTCTCTCTGTTCACCTTGCTGGGGAGCCTCTAGGGTTGTGAGATTCAGTGATATGCAAGCTGAAGAGTCCACTGGACTGTGGAACTGAGGAAAGACTTGGTGGGTTCCCTAATAATCAAAAGAGAAATCTTTTTGATGGCTAAAGGTGCCAGTCACCCTCTTGGGGAGCAAAGCTCTTGGCCCAAGGGCATTCAGTTGTTGGATCTGGACCCTGACATGGAACTTGGCAACTGATGTCGGTCATCTGACTTTTTGGTGTTTCCCTCCCTTGGAGATTTATCTGGCCCTCCTGTGTCCTTGAACTTGATTCAGAGCTCAGGGTACTACCAGAGTGCAGGGTTTAGGTTCCCATGTGGTTGGAAGCTGTTGTTCAAATTATCAGCTTTCGCATCCCTTCCTTCCCTGTCATTTGGGATAGAGCAAGAGATGTGCTTATCTGCTGCAAAGAGCATCCAGTTAATGAGCACGCAATTAAGTGAGACACTCAGGTGCAGCACACGCAACATTAGAGCCTCCTAACAGCACATTGTTTTTGTTCTCTCTTTCAATGAGCTGGGACTTCAAAGCCACATTATGTCATAACGAGCATGAAAGGGAGCTCTGTTCAGAAAGTGGGTTTCATTAGGACCTTCACCACGGGTAAGCCAAGTGCCAAGAGTAACAAACCAGCTGAAGGTCCTGGTAACTCACTGTCCTTTAATATATGCCTAGAGCCCACCCTGCATGAAGAGATGGTGAGAACACACACACAACCCCTTCCCAACTGGACACTGTGGCCAAAACTGGCAAGGTCCACATCTCATGTGTGTTTTCCACCGGAGTATAAAAATGCCACTCGTAACAAAAGTAATTAGAGAAAAGAGGCCGTGGATTTTAAAGGAAGTGGGAAGAGGGGACCTGGGAGGGGTTGGAGGGATGAGAGAGAGTGAGGAAGGTTCTGATTATAGTTTAATTTTTAAAATTAAAAAAGAAAAGGCCACGGTAGCATGGGCCCCTATAAACCTTAGTGTTTGGTAAGTGTAAGTTCTCACTACCTCTTCCTACTCTATGTTGAGACACTTCCTGCAGACTTAAAAAGGATTATTATATTCTCCCTTCTGTCCCTTTGACAACTCAAAGACTGCTCCCCGGAAGTCTATTCCACAGCGAGCACTCTGCTGGGCACAGAGAGAAATTTTTGGAGCACACTCTGAATAGTGTCCATTAGAAGGGGAGGGAGGAGAGACAAGAACACAAGGGGGACCAGGCATGGTGCTGCACACCTTTAATCTCAGAATTCCGGAGGTAGAGGCAGGTAGAACTTTGTGGGTTTGAGGCCAGCCTAGTCTACATAGTGAGTTCCAGGACAGCCAGGGCTACGTCGAGAGACCCTGTCTCAAAAAGAAAAAAAAAAAAGGAAATGACTTGTGTCCAACCAATCAGGAGCCGTATCATAAAGGGAGCATCAACATTTTGGATGCTGCACACAACAGAGGTATTCTAAACGAAATGGGTGGGAAGGGAGGATGTTGGCAGTGGCCTGTATGTAAAGGAGGAAAATGGACCAACTTGTCATCAGAGATGTAAGCTTGAGGAGTGGGTGGGGAATGGATCAGAAGAGCTAATAGTGGAGGGAAGGCAAACAGGATTGGATGTTGCCATGGCCCAAGCCGAGGTTGAGAGGGCTGAACTCCTTTGACTCCTTTGACCTCTCTCCGAACTCAGTCTACCTGGTTTTGAGTTGGTTCTTGTGTAAAGAATGATGCATGGGCCAGGTTTCAAATGCATTCAGAGGGACATCTAATTGGACCAACACATTTGGTAGAAACATGGTTTCTTAAGTGGAGGTGATAAGTTCTGACACTTGTACCTGAGTCTTATTGTAGAGCATCATGAGTGACTCATCAATCTCCTAATGCTAGTGTTCCTGACATGCTTGAAATCATATGTCTACCAAGCTTTTAGATTATGATGACACACTTTGGAGAAAAATGTGATGGTTTTGGGGGATTATATCAGTTTTCAGACACATGTTAGGGGCTACAGAAGCAATGTGAATGTCTAGGCTGTGTGGGGGAAATGTTTGCCTGCCACAGAAGCAAGAGGAATAGAGTTTGTACCTCTGGAACCCACATAACTGTCTAGTGGCTGCCATGACTCAAGGGTAATTCCAGCCTTGGAAGGCAAGGCCCAAACAGAAGATCCTTCAAGCAAGCTGGCTAGTGAGATTAGCCATATAGGCAAGCTCTGTGGTTTATTGAGAGGCCATCCCCCAAAGAATGTGGTGAAGAGTGAGGAATATTCTTTTTTTTTTTTTTTTTTTTTGGTTTTTCGAGACAGGGTTTCTCTGTGTAGCTTTGTGCCTTTCCTGGAGCTCACTTGGTAGCCCAGGCTGGCCTCGAACTCACAGAGATCCGCCTGGCTCTGCCTCCCGAGTGCTGGGATTAAAGGCGTGCGCCACCAACGCCCGGCAGAGGAATATTCTTAACACAGGTCTTAAGCCTACACACACACATGAACACACACATGCTCATGTGTAAACCCCCCCCCCCCACACACACATAAAAAAGAAAGAAGGAAAGAAAAATATATGTAGATCAGTCTTCAGCATTGGTAGGAGAAATAGAAAGGGATTTACTACAAAATTCTTGTCCTCCTGAAGTTAATACTTTGGCATCAGTAGAAAGAAGAGTTCAGGAAAGAAATAAATGACTAATTTGCCTGGCATGGTGGTACACGCCTCTAATTTTGACACTCAGGAGCTAGAGTCAGGCAGATCTTTGTGAGTTCAAGGCCAGGAAGGGTGCCTTCTATGGTTAAAAGTACAGCTAAAAATAGCCTGGAGCCATAATAAAAGTATTTACTGGGCCTGAGGAGATTGCTCAGTAAGTAAGAGCAATGGCTACCGGAGCATGGGGACCTGAGTTCCAATCCCCAGCCTCCATGTCCATGTAAAAGCCAGGTATGGCTACACGTGTCTGTAACCCCAGCACTGGGAGGTGAGGAGAGGTCGATCCTGGGAGCTCTCTGACCAGCCAGTCTAGCAGAGACAGTAGGCTTTGGGTTCCATGAAAGACTGTCACAAGGAAAGGTAGAGAAGACATTTGAATAGCTCTTCTGTCTTCTAAATGTGTGCGCATAGATACATGTACACATGCACATATTACACACATACAACACACACCATATGCACACATGCCAAATTAGCTGTTACACTTTATTTACTTACTTAAATATTTCTTTCTTGATGCATTGCATGACATATATAAAACTCCACACAGTCATTTCTAGAAATAGTCACTTTCGTGGTTTTTCAAGTTTCAGGTGTAAGTTTTGTTAATTACAATATTATACATAAATATGGACAAGACAACCTATGGAAACTTACCTTTGACATCCTGGGACTTCAAGAGAGAAGAAGAGTTTGAGAGTGTTACCCATGTAGTGATATGCATGGAAAATGGCCTGTCTGTGGCTTGATCTGTCACTACTGTCCTGTCTTTACCCTTGACAACATTGTTTTCCACAAGGCCTCCTGAAGAGATACCTCCATTCCTTGGGTCCTACTCTGGGCCTCCCTACCTAGCAGCCATGCCTCTGAAATGTTTCTCCTTTTGATATTTTCCATATCACTACTAGACTGAATTGTGAGTCCCCCCCTACCCCCAGCCCCAGTGCTTTGCCAGGTGGGGCTGGACCTGCTAGAGCCTCTAAGGATTTCCCTGTTTAAGTCATATGGTCCATACCGCACACATGTAGTTCCTTCCTGAGGAACTAAGTCACGGGACCATTTTTTTTTAAGACCACAAAATCTGTCATGGACAGTGTTATTCCCAAGAGAGGAGGGCCGTTCTCCAGGTCTTCTAACATGGGGTCTCCCAGGATGTCCCACAGGTGTGGCCCAGCATATATATTGTTTTCAGACAGGCTCTGGGTTCAGATATCCTTCCACTTTATAAATGCACACTCCTGAATCATTTCCCCTCCCCCCTTTTTTTTTTCTCTCCCATCCCAACCTCAGGTGAGGGTACATTCATCTTGTAGAGAGGGGGATGGGGTGAGTTATGGCAGTTTGCCCTATCTCTTAAGGTGCCTAACCATAGTTGAAAGATCACAGGGCTTTGAGCTCTGCAGGCAGACTGCACTGTCTTTGTTTCTGAGCTCCCTCTGGACATCCCTCCTTTTTTCCAGACAATGCCTGGCTCTGGTCTCAGCCCAGCTGGCAGGGACAGGGCAGTGGAGGGAGATGGGAACCCCTGTCAATACTTCACATGTTCCTCTACTACATTAGTTTTATACAACATACACCCTGGGTATGACCTACAATGTTCCAGTTTCTATTAAAACTTGCCTGCCTCCCCGTCTGATTGCATCTGGCCCGGAGTCATCTTCCAGACACAGTGTTGTGGACACAAGCTATCTGAGCACATTAAAGCTGCCACAGAGGCAGCAGGCACAGGCCACACACCCCTGGCCTGAGGCGAGCTACTTAGCTCCCCTAGAGTCTCAGAAACCCAAACCTCCCTGCACAGCAGGGGAGCAAGGATGGAGAGTGAGAGCTGGGCGGTTGGTCTCCCTGTGGCCTGTCCACATCAGGATGGAAACCCGGCCAGGATCAACAGTGTGGCTCCTGGCAAAGCCCTGCTGAGTTCCCTCAGCACTGTGGTCACCAAGGGCTTGTGTTTTTTTTCTGAAGTGGGAGTTTAAAACCGATCTCCTGAGGCCTGGCACGCAGCTGGAGTTCTTACAGGACTAGAGACTCCACTGGAAGCTGAAGCTTCTCTACTAGGGGGCTAAAAAAACAGAGCAGCCATTGTTCCTGGGAAGGATCCTGTGACAGCCCACATACCTGAGCATCTACCTCCACGGGACCACTCAAGAGCCAGTGACATGGAATTGAGTCTTGGGAATGTCCTGCAAAGGACCGGAGAACTATTGAATCCGAATTTTCACTCTACAAGGCAGGAAAGCCAATCAGAATGCTGCCAGGCACCAGCCCTAGAGATGCCCGCCTTTCTGTTCATCATCTTTTTTTGTATATTTTGCTTCCTTCTAAAGCTAGAAAGAACATTTTGGGTAGGACTTATCTAAGCCTAGAAAATCTAAATAATAAATGATTTAGGTCTATCACACCTGATAGAAATACATGCACTGAATCTCACTTAGACGATGTAAATCGGTTTTCATGTATTTTATTGCAATAGTTTGAGTTTACAGTTAGTTGTTCAATAATTATATAATATTGTTCTGGTAGAATGAAAAAGGGAGAGAGCTGGAGAGACAGCTCAGGGGTATTGCTTTTGTAGAGGGCCCAAGCTTCATTCACAGCACTCATATCAGGATGCCCACAACCACCTGTAATTCCTACTCCAGGGGATCTGATGGCCTCTTCTGGCTTCTGCTGACATAGGAAGGTCACACGTTTGTGGGTGCCAACCTTCATCCACAAGTGCATACACACACACACACACACACACACACACACACACACACACTTAGCAACTTTTTACATCTAAGTGCTGGAGAGATGGCTCAGTAGCTAAGAGCACTTATTGCTCTTCCAGAGGACCCGAGTTTGATTCCCAGTACCCACGTGGTGGCTCAGAACCATCTGTAACTTCAGTTCTAGGAGCTCCAATGCTCTCTTCTGGGCTCCAAGAGCACTGCACGCACCTGGTGCAGAGACATGCATGCAGGAAAAACACCCAAACACACAAAATAAAAATAAAGGTTGACTTTTAAAATTGGTTTTAAGTCTTTAAAAAGGATTTAGAATTGACAAAAGAGAAGGCTAGCAAACCACAGGCCTTCATGGCTTGCTTCTCTCGGGTCTGGGTTAGCCTCTGCTACCTTGGGCAGGCATGCTTAGGAAGAAAGATAGACCCTTACATGGGGCGCAGGAGAGGCAAGAGGACAGTCATCCGTGTTGTGGTGGATTTAAGGGTGCCAGCTCATAACCACCTTCTGCAGCAGGGGGCTTGGGGGAACCAGGAAACGTTTTGTGATCCGATAATGGGTTTTACACTGGGTAAAGTTATCTAACCGTGGCCATGTTCAGACAGGTTTGCCCATGAGCCACAGCGGGTAGAGCTAGGGTGTGCTGCAAGAAAGACACTGAAACCTTAGGATGGAGGGGTCACGGCCCCCTGATTATGAGAATGAACAATTCCAGAAGCATCCTGGGTCCAGCTGGTTCAGCTACGGAGTGTGATAGGCCACTGTGTTCTTCAGAAGAAGACAAACTCTGTATAATTGAAAAGGGCCTCAAACGTGTGACCTTCCTGCCTCAGCTTCCTGAGCACTGGGATTACGGGGTGTACCCCAACTCCCAGCTCTAGTTTCTTCTCCCTACTACATGTACCTAAGAGATACCCCACCACTACTGAATCTCACTATCCCCAAATCAAAATTCCAGTGTGACTGTAACCCATGTTTCCAATAACCCAAACGTTCACGTCTGTAGCACCAGCGTTTTGCTTTATGATAATGTCAGTCTTTCTAAATGACCACACAAGTTTCTTCTAACATACCAGACCCACAGTTCAGGGTTCTGTTTGCTGGGGCCTGAGCCAATGTGCTCTAATTCTATCCCCTCTCCCTCACCTCTGTGGAGGAATGTGCTCTCTGCTCCCCTCTCAGCCTTCCTGTCTTGTTCCTCCAGCTGTCTCCTGTTGTGACCTCCTGCTTTACAGACAAGCCAAGTTTTAAAGACACTTTGAAATTTTATAGACATTTGAGCCTCCAAAGAGGACCTTAGCCAAGCCCGTGTTCTTTGTGCTGGGCCCTGGCCAGCCTCGGCTGTCTCCCTCTCTGTGGAATGGAAATTCTGCAGGGTTAAAAGAACTTGACCACCCCCGCCCCCAAGAAACTTCACCCCCTTTCCATCCAAATATGACCATGCTGTCTCTCTCTCTGATGGCCTTGCAGGCAGCTTCCAGGGTCTACACTTTCTTCTTCACTGGGTCACGAAGCTGTTATATTAACCCCAGCTTTGGTGTTGAGGAAGCAAAGCATAGACATATCGACTGGATATCCCCACAAATGCTCCTATGGCTTCTTGAGCAACCAGGAGTCTGTGGTTTTTTTGTATGTCAATGCTCTGCAGTAGAACCCTGAAGGCTCCAGGCATCCAGATTCCTCCCAACCCATTAAGAAAGTATACTTGTTGACCTTAGAAAGCAGGGCATTTTTCCCACTCAGTATTCATTCAGTTTTTAGCTTGATTTATAACTTTAAAAGAAGGAAGTATTAAGGAGAGCCTCTGCTTGTAACTGGTACCCAGAGTTTCGCACACAAGGGGGTGGGTAACCTGAGGCTGAGTACCACATTGGGAGTTTTGTTCACCTAGATTTGTCCACACTTTTCTTATGAAGACACATAAACCCCTCAAAGATAAATTTGACTGGCTTGGAGTTGAGAGTCCAAGTGTAAGCCAGCCTTCACAGGGCAGTAGCCCTGTGGGTTTGTTCTGCCTCTTCTGTTCTTCAAACCCAAGTTCTTGAGATGTTTGCAGAGCTTTTCTATGTCCATCAAACCCAAGGTCTAGAGCCAACAAAACTCAAACGCTTCTCAGGGCCTCCTTTAATCCTTCACTCCCTGCTCTTATCTGAAGTGTAACTAACTTCAAAGTGTGTACTTGAGGAATTCCTTGCCTATTGACAGTGAGGGAGGAGGGAGGTTGGCTTCCCTGAGTTCCCTTGATTTCCAAAGGAGACACCTGGGTGAGCTTCCTTGTACTGCCAGCCTTCCACTGCTTCCCGTGGAAGGGGAGCCTGCCGGTTTCTAGTGGTACACACCGCTATGGACTCACAATAAAAAGTGATTTGCCAGCAAGCAAAAGCTGCTGCAGGAAGAGTGCTTCTGGGACGTGAATTTACACTTCAGGAAAGTGTAGTTGAGCAACACGTGGCAGTGACCTTGGCGGGCCTGAGGTGGGAGGAGCAGTTGATCTCATGAGTTTAAGGGCAGCCTGGGAGAATGGTCAAGAAAATGACTATTAATTCTCACGAGGTAGAAGTTTCTGAGAACCACAGTTTCCATGTTGCAAAGATCTTTGAATTTACAATAACATCCTTGAAAGATAGACAGACCATACAATTTATGCACCACAGTTGTAAAATTGTTCATATGTGCACACACACACACACACACACACACACACACTTGATATATTATTTTGGGGAGGGTATAGAAGGCCTATTTCTTCCTTGTTTGTGAAATTTGTGTGTCTTATACCTAGATTCTGAAATGCTCAACTGCCTTTGCTATGACTGGCTTTAGAAAAATGTAATAAATTATCTTTATAGTCTGGAGGCAGTAAACAGTTGAGCCATTGGCTGAAACCTCAGAGGACGTGTTTGAACTTTCTGAAAGCCAATGACCTCACCTGTGAAATGGGGGTGATGGTTCCTACTACATGATGTCAGGCGTCGGGACCACTGGGCACAGAGCCTGGCTCATCAGACACACATAAGTGAAGGGTGCATCCACAGTAGTACTGACATTGCTTTTTGATTATTAGTTTCCTGAATTTGCTACCGTTGAAATGTTATCAACTCTTCACTTGTTCTGTTTTTCTTTTCTTTTCTTTCTTTTTTTTTTCAAAAGCAGTATCTGGAGTAATTTTTCAAAACGAGTGTTTAGTTTCATAGACCTTGGTTGACTCTTCCTGCCTCCTCGGTTGAGTTCATTAGATAGAGCAAATGACGTTGGGTAGCAGGCGATTCTTCAACAGCCTCAACACTACAGAAAAGCTGGAGCTGGGGGCTTATGAGAAGTGGAGGCAGATTCCTCTGTTTCCAGTAGGATACAGTGTGATTATTTCCAATCCAATAGAATGGACATTTAGCCACTCTATGCAACAGCTCCAGCGGCCGTTTCCCCAAAGACAGGAACAACACTGCCATCTAGTGTTCACATTCGCAATCGCCGAGCAGAAACTGCCCTTAAAGCGGGGACGTTGGAAAGTTCTGATTTTTTTTTTTTTCACCTTATAAAACCAACAATTCCATTTCTGTTTGTCTTCCAGAATAAGTCCTGTTGTACACAATTTCAGTGTTTGAAAATTCTCAGGAGGGTCCTAAATTGGCTCCAGAATGGACATACACCCTGATTACACTTAGTCAAATATCTCCCAAATTGTCTAGCGTGCATCTAACCTCAAATTTTCGCCCGTAACTTAGGTCCGTTCATAAAGAGGGGCAATTTGTACGTATTTTGCTGCCTCCACTCTGCAAGTTGGAGAGTCGGGGAGGGCGGTCTGAGAGGTGCAGGGAGAGTGAGAAATGCTGAGAAGCAAACACTGGTGGTCTCTGCTCAAAAGGAAGTTGTCTTTGCTTCATAGAAATAAACACGAGCTGGCAAACACAGACTCAACTCCCCCGGACTCAGTCCCTTGGGATCCCTGTCACATCTAGCTGACAGCAGTATCATCAGCTAGAATGTTTTCCTATGTCTTTGGGGTGACTTATATTGTACCCTAACAACCAGCGGGTGCTGGACTTTCTCATTATTTTTTATTGAAGCAGGTCCCATGTATCTCAGGCTGGCCTCTATCATGCTGTGCAGCCTAGGATGACTTCAAACTTCTAGTCCTCCTTTGTCCATCTCCCAAGGAATCGGGATTACAGGTGTGGCCCCATACACCCATTTTACGTGGTGCTAAGGATTGAACCCAGGGCTTCATGCAGTCAGGAGAAGCAGTCATCCAAACTGAGCTACGTTCCCAGCCCCAAGCCGAGCTTTTTATTAAGTGTAAAGTGGTTTTGGAAGCGGTTTTCATGAAAGGCACTTCGCAAAGTCAAGTGCTGCACAAGTCAGCGAGGAGGCTCCATTCCGTATCGGTCTGTGTACATACTTGTCCGGCATTTTATTTTTCCATCGCCTCACTCCGCACAGGAAAATACCTTTCATCTTGTTATGGCTCCCTTCCACGCGTCAGTGCTAGATGGGTCCTTGGTGGGCTGTTCTGGCTGCAGGGTGTGTTCCTCATGCACTAAGCAAAACTATAAGAATCCTGTGCAATCCGGGAGGTGTCAGCTCGTTTTGCACAGACAATAAAATAATATAAAGTGCCTTTACCTCATTCTGGAATGGACTGCACACCGACCCACAAAGAACAAGGCCCCTTTTCATACCACAGGTAGGAAGCAAGGTGGCTTCCACAGAGTGGGAATTCTCACATCTCTGAAACTGTGTTTGTCTCCACCACAGGACCAGATGGCAGCCCTTCGAAATTTCAGCTCCCTTTTGGGGTCATTTCCCCTCAGGAATCAAGATCAAAGTGGTCAGAGTACAGGGCCAGGCTGCGGTACACTCTCCGGAGAGGTGGTTTGGTTTACTTTAGACCCACATGAGGGACTTTCCAAAACCAGAATTACTAGGGAAAGCAGGAAGGGGAATGTTTGGGGAAAGTGCTGTTAACACCTGATGCATGCATTTTTTCCCTCCTCCGCGGCTGCTCATAATCACTCACAGACGTGGGCTGTGTGGGAAGGCAGGGGATGCTTGGACTCACGTAGTCCGGGAACACAAAACCACAGAAGCTTCATCCAGACCCTGCATTTAGTGCAGTGGGAATTATATATTTAAATTCGGGGAACTAATTTAAAAATTGAAGTCAAACACAATCCTACCAGTATTTTCTTCTCTGTGTGCTTCTTTGCAGTTTTCGGCTTTTTCTACTAATAACAAAAGGAGGTCTGTTTAAAAAAAAAAAAAAAAAAAACTAATGTCGTGGGGCTGTAGGCAGAGCTCAGTCAGAGTGCTGGGAAAGGCTTTGTGCTCTATTCTGTCCCCAATAACACCACAAATAGTCTTTGCAAACTATCCATATGGTAGGGGATTAATATCTAGAATACATAAAGAACTCCAAAAAGTAAACACCTAAACCTATCCACTCAATAAATGGTTATCAAAAGAAGAAATACAATTTTGTGGGGAAAAGGCTAAAGATTCTTAGCTATCAGGGAAATGTAAGTTTAAACTTCTCTGAGATGCAGGAGAGATGCCTCAGTGGTTAAGAACAGTTTCAATTCCCAGCACCCACATGGTAACTCACAATCATCTGTAATCCCAATCCCAGGGGATCAGATGCCCTCTTCTGACCTCCATGGGCACTGCACGTATGTGATTCACAGACTTTTACATGCAGACAAAATATCCATATACATAAAATTAAAGAAATTAAATTAAGTAAGTAAATTAATTTAATTAAAACAACCACAAACTTCTTTGAGATTCCATCTTACCCGATCAGAATGGCTAACATCAGGAAAATAAGAGAAAACAAATGCTGTCCAAAACACAGGCAAAGACACACACACACACACACACACACACACACACACACACACATATACATATACACACACACACATATACACTTACACATACATATGCCGATGACCTCATTGTGACATTGTGAACTGGTACAGTCCCTTTGGAAATTAGTGTGATGATTTCTCAAGAAACAGAAAATAGAAAGGCAGGCAGATAGATCTCTCTGAGTTCCAGGCAAGCCTGGTGTGCATAGTGAGTTCCAGGCCAGCCAGGACTACAAAGAGACTCTGTGTCAAAAAAAGAAGAAAAAGGAAAAAGAAAGAGAGAGAGAGAGAGAGAGAGAGAGAGAGAGAGAGAGAGAGAGAGAGAGAGAGAGGGAGGGGGGAAGAGGGAGGGAGGGAGGGAGAGAGGGAGAGGGAAAGAAGAAAGGAAAGAATGAAGAAAGGAAGGAAGAAAAGTAGAAAAGAAAAGAAACAGAAACAGAAAACAGAACCATCACATGACACAGCTAAGCCACTCCTGGCACATACAGGAAGAGCTCTGAGTCACATTACCACATACGTATCTGCATATCTGGTTATATGCTCACTGACCTATTAACAGTAGCCGAGATCAAGAATCAACCTAGATGGCCATCCGTAGACGAGTGGGTGACGAAGCTACGGAATCCATACACACCAGGATTTTTTTATTCAGCTAGAAAGAAGAATAAAATGAAGTTATTTGTAGGGAAATGGATAGAGAGAGTGAAAAAGAATGATAAACAAATTAAGCAGGCTCAAATACCATGGTTTTTTCCCCTCAGTTGTGAAATTTAAATACACACACACACACACACACACACACACACACACACACACCCCCAAATAACATGAAAGCTGAAGGGAGACTATGAGGGAACAGAAAGATTTACAAGTCGGGGAGGGGACGGGAGGGGTCATTGGGAAAGAAAGACAAGTGATCACATTTTCTCTCATAGGTGAAATATGGATTTAAATATATGTGTATATATACATTTATATATATGTACACACATTTACATACATGACGGAAATTTACAATAGGACATACACTGAGGTAGGAAAGAACTAGAGGGGTGGGAGGAACACGTCATGGTTCCATAAAGGAGCACATGTGAGAAATATACAATGATATATGCATTAAAATGCCATAACGAAGCCAATGATTCCATGTGTTGACTAAATATTAAGAAAAATTCCAAACCCCTGCTATAGTTTTGGTGGCTGTCTATGTCTAGCAATTAGGTCTGTGGGCCTTTACTTATTTGTTTAGAAACTACGTTATTTAATGCAGGTAAATTCCATTTATTTCCTTATTTATGAGTTATTTCTCTCATGGGAAGTTTATTTTCCAGCTTCCGAGAGGGATGATTGACATCTGAAACTCCACTGTGCATGATGGGATGCTTCTGATGTATATATACATATTGTAAAAATATGTTGTTTTTATCTAGGTTGTTCCATTACCAATAAGGACCTGAAAGTCAGATATTGGGGTGAAAACCTGATAGATCAAAGAAACAAGGGAGGAGAAACTAGCTGACCTTCTCATTTTTACCGGAGACCCAGCAAGCACACATCTCTTTCCACACTCCCAGACTGAAAAGACCGTGAATCTCTAAGTCCATCCCTACTCCATCGTGAGCCTCTCTAGCCATGTCCCTGGGTCCTCCGACCTCTCTATGGCTAATTCTTGTCAACAGTCTCTGGCTTCACCCCCTGATCCAAGGCTAATTTTATAAACAAAGTCTCAGGGTTCCACACTGTGATCAAATATCCAGCAACAAATATCTGCACAGTGACTTAGGGAGTGTGTAAGCACATCCCAGAATGGGGTACCTTAAGGGTCCACACCTCAACTGAAATGAGCAGAACAGATAGTCAAAGAAGAAAACAAACAGAAATGTTTAGTTTTAAGAGAAGGGAAAGAGAAGGAAGTTTTTTTTTTCCCTCTCAAAACTCATTTTGTCAGGGCTGGAGGGATAACTCAATTGTCCAGAGCACTAGTTCCTGCAGAGGAACCTTGTTAAGTTCCCAGTACCCTCACGAGTGTTTTCAACCACTTGTAACTAGAGATTTAGAGTATTTGAAGCCCTCTTCTGGTCTCTATGGGCACATACATCTCTGTAGATAAAACCTTATATAAATAATATACAAAACAAATTTAAAAAAATTTTAAAGTTATCGAGTATGTCAATTGCCTTGGTGAGTTAGCATCAGTGGGTGTCTGTAGTAGAAACTTCTATGAGTATTGTCTCAGCAGACATCCACCACAACAGTGCACTATGGTTAATTTAGTCACACACAACATGTTGCCCCCAAACCTACCCATCTGTTGTTGGTTGGTCTTTGGCTCTTTTTTTGAGGGGGGGGCACCACCCAGCTCCCAAATAAATCACACATGGAGGCTTATTCTTACTTATGAATGCCCAGCCTTAGCTTGGCTTGTTTCTAGCCAACTTTCCTTATCTTAAATTATCCCATCTATCTTTTGCCTCTAAGCTTTTCCTTTTCTCTAACTTCTGTATCTTATTCTTACTCTGTGGCTTGCTGGTTGTGTAGCTGGGTGGCTGGCCCCTGGAGTCCTCCTCCTTCTCTGGCTCCTCGATCTCTCCCCCTCTCCAGCTTTCTCCTTCTATATATACTCTGTGCCTGCCAACCCTGCCTATCCTTTCTCCTGCCTTGCTATTGGTCAGTTCTTTATCAAACCATCAGGTGTTTTACACAGGCACAGTAACACAGCTTCATAGAGTTAAACAATGCAACATAAACCAAAGTAACACAGCTTAAAATATTCTACCACACCCATCAAATGCCTGTGTGTTTGTACCCTTTGCCAGATGCTTCTCTTATTTCCCTGACTTTTGCATTCTGGGGGTCAGCATTTTGCTTACTTGTAAATTCCATATATAAGTTAGATAATACAATGTTGATCTTTTCCATCTGATTTATTTCAGTTAGCACAATGCCCTCAAGTTTTACCCATGTTTTCACAAAAGGACTTCCTTCTTAAATGTCTGAATGTTTCATTGTATATACCACAGCTTCTTTGCCTGTTCATGTGTCAACAAACACCCAGAGAGGGTTCGTATCCTGACCACTGTGAACAATGCTGCTATGCATGGCATTGCTGCGCTTTGAACATTTTGTATTTGTGAGTACTTTGAACCATCTCTCCTTACACAATAGATGGTTGAGGCTTTGGTTATTCTAGCCGACATATATTCGTCTATTAGCTGGAGTACGGATGTCTCTTGAAGATACTGTTTGCTTTGGAGATGCATGTGTTATTAAGTGCATGGAACGTTCAAGATTGCTAGATGCTGTATAAATTGAATCTATTAAGATCAAGTTGCTTAGCTATTTAGTCACGCTTCTTCCTGAAAGCTTTGACATCTGATAGTAACAGAGTTATAGAACTCCTTTTTCTTTAGTCTCCTGAGCTACATGTTCCCATCCTTTTACTTTCAGAACCTTCTATTGTAACGATTCACATTTGTCTCTTGTTACACAACACTTCCTTAAGGTGTTCTTCTTCCTAGTTTCGTTTTTGTTTTTTCTTTGTTCTTTTTGTTTTGACTGGAGGATTCTTTTTTATAGAGAAGTTTCTTTTTATTTATTCTTTGTGTCTTTCACATCATGCATGGCAATCCCATTCATTTCCTCATCCCTTTGTATTCACCCTCTACCCTTGCAAATCCCCCCCATCGCCAACAAAATAAAATAAATTTTTTAAAAAATATTTTTATTTTATAATTAATTTAATTTTCCATATCAGACACAGATTCCCCTGTCCTCCCTCCTCCCACCCCCCAGCCTTCCTCCTCAATCCATCCCCCATTCCCACCTCCTCCAAGGCAAGGTCTCCCCTGGGGAGTCAGCACAGCCTGGCGGATTCAGTTGAGGCAGGTCCAGTCTCCTCCTCCCTACACCAAGGCTGAGCAAGGTTTCTCAGCATAGGCCCTAGGTTCCAAAAAGCCAGTGTATGCATCAAGGTCAGGTCCCAGTTCCACTGCCTGGGGGCCTCCTGAACAGTTCAAGCTAATCAACTGTCTCACTTACCCAGAGGGCCTTGTCCAGTTCCATGGGGGCTCCTCAGCTATTAGTTCACAGTTCATGTGTTTCCACTAGTTTGGCTATTTGTCCCTGTGCTTTTTCCAATCATGGTCTCAATATCTCTTGCTCATATAATCCCTCCTCTCTCTCACCAATTGGACTCCTGGAGCTCCACCTGGGGCTTGGCCCTGGATCTCTGCATCTGCTTCCATCAGTCACTGGATGAGAGTTCTATCATGACAGTTTGGGTGTTCGGCTATCTGATCACCAGAGTAGGTCAGCTCAAGCACTCTCTCCACCATTACCAGTAGTTTATAGTGAAGGTATCTTTGTGGATTTCTGGGGACCTCTCTAGCACTCTGCTTCTTCCTATTCCCATGGGGTCTTCATTTATCATGGTATCTCTTTCCTTGTTCTCCCTCTCTGTTCCTGATCCAGCTGGGACCTCCCGCTCCCCTAAGCTCTCTTCCCCCTCCCCCGATTCTTGCCCTCCATTACCCCCCCA
>CABHPP010000386.1:2787-15948 GCA_902168425.1 Peromyscus attwateri | reverse complement strand
TCTTCCTCTTCCTCTTCCTCTTCCTCTTCCTCTTCCTCTTTCCCCCTTCTCCTCCTCCTCTTCTTCTTCTGGAGGTCACAAGGATTGGAGGCAGACCTGAGAAGACTGGGAAGTTAGTGTGATCAGGCTGCATGATGTGAACTTTCCGAATAATCATTTGAGGGGGAGGGTGGGAAGACTGATAGACGTTTTTCTTTTCTTTTTCCTGTTAGTGACTGTACTTCATCCCCATCCTTAAAATGTATTTTGGCTATATATAGATTCTAGGTCAGCACTTACATTTTTCTTAACGCATTCAATGCATTCTATTATATGCTTTCGTGGCAGCTGTTGAAAAGATGGCTGTGACACTATTGTCCCTTTCTAGGTCATCTCTCTTCCTCCATGGCCCCCACTGATACTTCCTTCATCCCTTCCTCTCTCTTTTTTCCCTCTCCCTTTACCTCCATCCCCTTTTCTCTTCCTCATTAAAAAAAAAAAACCTTTCTAAATTATTTTCTTATTCTGATTTGCATTTTTGAATGCCGAGGGTCTTTGCTGAACTCTCCACCAGTCCCCTTTTCTCACAGCTCCTTTCTTGCTGTTTCCAACCCCTGACAAATGTGTCTGGCTTCCCCTTCTCCCCTTGCAGTCTTTGTTACTGTCCATCTCTTGTCTGTGCCCTGGCTCTGCCTCAGTGTTTTCCCCCTCCCCCATCTCTGTTGGATCTGCGGTTACACCTACTACGCTACTCAAAATCTAAAGCATTTTATGAATTCAAGAAGCTCAGTTCTTTCTTGGTCTTCTTTTCTTATAGTTTTCTGTTCCCTGGAGGTTTCTTTAGGTGATCTTTTGTGTTCAAAAAAGTAACAAAAAGTTTTCCTAGTCTGAGTCTGAGAACTCCTGCAGGAGGTGCTCCTGGGGCTCTATGTGCTTTTGTTTCTACAAGTTCTGGATGGTGAGCCTAGATATTTTTAGTGTTCCTGAGAGATCCACAGGCGGGGAGTCCGAGGAGCAGTAGAACTGAACATCCTCCAGGAAGAACAGTGTCGCTTCTTCCTAGCACTGGACACATCAATATTCTTAAGCCTTTGTGAACTAAGTTCATAGATGATAGAGATTTTTAGACCACATAGATACTGAACATTTGGAGTGCAAAGCCTTGTCAAGATGGCTTTCTGGTTGCCGTTCGGATTTTGTTGGTTTCCCTTTTCACTGTGTTCAGGCAATCATCCATCATTCACTTTCTACAGTTAACAGTTGGGTAAACTTCCTTCTGACCCTCCCTTACCTGACAGTTTGGCTGAGACCTAAGCTGTCTGTACACAAGACTCCCTGTCTTTCATGTGCCCTGAGCTGCATCCGCCATCCTATGTCCTGTCTGGGGCTCTGACAACTGGTGCTCCGGCTGACTTTATGCTTTTCTTATAGATAAACAAGTACATCCACAAACAGTGTGCACCACTGCTGAGCACTTAGAGTCTTTCTTAAGTGTCATCACAATGTGTATAGCGCTTTCTAACTATATTTTATAATCTTAGCTATATTGATGCACGGAATGCTAGTTCTTTTACAACATATCACAGTTTGCCTCTTCTTTTGAGATGTTTGGTTTTATTTTTAAATTAAAAATAGATTTTTTTCATGCAATATATTCTGATTATGATTCCCCTCACCCAACTTCTCCCAGCTCCTACCCATCTCCCCATCCACCTAAATCCATATCCTCTCTTTATCTCTCTCATTAGAAAGCAAACAGACAAGTAAAAAAAAAAAAGAAGACAAAATAAAAACAAGCAAACAAACAAACCTGAATAGGACAAAACAAACAAATAATAAAAATAGAGCCAAAAGAAAAGCACACAAGGAAAATATAAACATATATAGACACAGAAGCACACATATTTGCATGCACAGAAAGAAATCCCATAAAGGCACAAAATTGGAAACCATAATACATAAACAAAACACATGTAGGATAAGAAAAGAAAAAGGAAAAAGAAACAGACAAAGCATTATGAGAAATACTCCCCCACCACAAAATGAAACCCTCCAAAAATGCCATTGAGTTCATCATGTGTTGGCCATCTGCTCCTGAGCATGGGTCTTTCCTTAGGAATGGTTTGTATACCAATGAGACTCTGTTGGAGAAAACTAATTTTTCATTTGCAAGTGGTTATCAGAGATAACAAGTGGTTGGAGATAGTTTCTGGGTTAGTTGGGGGCTTATGTCCACTTCCCCTCTCAACACTGGGACCCCCTCTGGCTTAGAGGACCTGTGCATGCTGCGACCATTTCTAAGAGTTCATATGTGTGTAGGTCCTGCGTGTCTAGAAGGTCTTGTTTTCTTGGTATTCACCATCCCCTCTGGCTCTTAGAATCTTTCTGATTCTTCTTGCACGGGGTTTCCTGAGCCCTGGGAGGATGAATTTGATAGAGACATCCCATTTAGGACCAGTTGTTCTAAGGTCTCTTCCTCTCTGCACACTGTCCACCTGTGGGTCTTTGTGTTTGTCCTCAGCTACTGCAAGAGGAAGTTTCTCTGACTTATGAGTGCAGTAGAATGTCATTAGTGGCCATTTTGTTGCTATGCTCCATTAGCAGAACCCTAGTTTGAGATGTTTGTAATGGGAAGATTTTCAGGTGAATAAGTTTGCACTATTGCCAGGAGTGGAAGCCCTCAGCATCTTTACCTATAATTTTTAACTTCTTTTGCATGTTGGCCTTCAGAAAAGAAAAATCTCTGAAACAGATTATAAGATAGTAACTTTCGTTGGTACGCAGGGCCAGTGTTTACATGGTGGAACTTGGCTACACCCTTTAGCACACACAATTAGCATTGTCATATTGCTCTCAAGACAGCTCAACAAAAAAATCAGATTCAGTAGAAGAACATTAGCATATATTATTTTCATGTTGAGATTTTCCCTAACTTACTTGTAAATAACATTTTCAATTTGATTCCTTTTTCTTTGAATTTGTGCCAGGGAGTGTATTTTTTCCTGGATAGACATTTGTGTTTGCTTACTTACATGAACTACCATTTAATTCTCTAAAGAGAGCTCTACATTGACTCAATCTTTGGTGTGATTTCTCAAGAAAATCACCGTTCTTATTTGCAAGGAGCTTTTCACAATAGTCAAATAAATTCCTAATGAAATACCCAGGGATGGGGCTACACAAGGCAAGAAATGACCTTCCCCTTGTTTTCGGAAGCCAAAGAGGGGTGTGAACAGTTACACGAAGGACGCCACAAACCTGCTTTGTCTACATCATGAAACAGGATCAAGTATGTGAAGTCGGATTTGGGGTTTAATTCACAGCAGTGAAATTAACTGAGAATTATCAGAAAATAATGCAGGAAGCAAGGAGCTTGCACTCTTGAAACTACATAAGGAAAGATGGAGAATGACCTCCCTACAACAGTCTTTCCGGTGTGTCCCAGTTCCACAGGACAGGGGGAAAAGGGTGCCGCACAACAACAGCTTTTCACCTACGTGTAGCTAGTTGGCCTCCCCTGGGAGTGGTGAAGGCATGAATTCTCCTGGGTGGCCGGTGGTGGCTATCAGTTGTTCTTGAACCCAACTCAGCAGTAGGGCTGCTTGCCACAGAACGGCCCTCCAAGGGTGAGCTGAGGGAGTCCGGTTCCTTGGTGCACATGATGGAGAAACTGCAACCCCTCTTTCTTCGAAGTCATCAAGTGCTCTATCCTACACTGAGCATATTGTCCTAGTCCGATGGTCCTGTGAAAACGTGGCTGAGACACGTATTTAGGTCCAAAGATAGGATGACCTACAGCAGAGAGCAATTACAAGGGAATTTTTCAACACTCTGAGCCAAAAAAAATAGACCTCCCTCCCAGACCTTAACTCCTGAGCTTAGATATATACCACGGACGGCACACAAAAAGTGCTCAGGTTCCTTTGACTCAGAATATAAATATAAATAATATAAATAATTATATTGAAAATACAATGCCAGGGGCTGAAGAGATTGCTCAGTGTTTAAGAGCACTGGTTGCTCGCTCAGAGGATCTGGGTTCAATTCCCAGCACCCAGATGGCAGCTCACAACTGTCTGTCACTACAGTTTCAGGGGATCCAACACCCTCACACAGACATCTGTGCAGGTAAAACACCAATGCACACCAAAATAAAAGTAACTTTAAGAAAAAGCAATATCAAAGTGGGCTTCTCAGCTGGGCTGGGGCTGCCAGTCTATCATCACCACGGTTGCTTGTCTTACCTTGCGGTTGTGGCTTCCAATTCATGCTCTCTTGGGGATCCCAATTGGAGCTGTGGACTACCTAAGAGTTTCCTGTGTGTTGCCTTTCTGCTCCTCTGGTTTTCAGTTGTCTTAACACTTCCTCATTCTCAGGGCTCTTCCTCTTTCTCTCCTGAGAACATAGTCCCCTCACTGACCCCAACTCGTCCTATTCGCAGAGACAGGAAAAGAGGAAGCTTCATTCACCACCTCAGCTTCTAGCCATGGTCATTATTTCTTCATGGTTCAAATGCAAATCCTAAAACTTAAAGAAAAATAAAACAGCCCTGGAGGTGACTTAGCTGCCAAGCCTGATAGAGTTTGGTCTCTGAGGCCCACATGGTAGAAAAAGAGAAACTGCTCCTTCAAGGGTCCACACTCAGCCATGGCACACACATGCCCCACCCCCAAACCCCCACACAAATTAATACATATAAAGACAGATAAAATATTCGCTGTGCACATCTCCCACGTGAAAGCTCTTTGTCAACACAACTGGATGCTTTTCTCCGCTCTTAGTTTGGATGAAGCTATTCATGGCACAGTCCAGTATTGTTTAGCATTCTTTCAATCCCCAAACCATGAATCAGCAGAATTAAGAGAAAGGAAGATTGGTTAGTTCTACAAATACTCACTTGTGTATGTGTGTGTGTGTGTGTGTGTGTGTGTGTGTGTGTATTCATATTCAAGCCTGTACAGCTTGGCACCTAGTGTGCGTTCACTCATCTGTATCTCTCCCCCTCTACTCACTTGAATGGTAAAGAGTAGCCAGGCATCCTATGGTACTTCTGCCCCCAACTGTCTTCCAAGCAGGAGGATGTCTCTTGAAGTTAGGTGACCTTAGAGAAAACTGAAAACTTCTGCTCCCAGGAAGACAGATGCAACAGGGCTAGAGAGGAATGAGGGTGACAAGAAGGGACATAGGAAGGAAGAGAAGAAAGACATAGAGAGAGGGAAATGGGAGGGATCAGAAGCAGAGAGAGGAGGAGAGACAGAGGGAGGGAAGGGGTGAAGGAGAGAGGGGGTAAGGAGCAGAATAAAGAGAGAGGGAGAGAAAAAAGAGGGAAGGAGAGAAAGGGAGGGAGAGGGGTATGTAGGAAGAGGGAGGGGATGAGAGAGAGAAAGAGAGGAGTAGGAGAGAGCTAGGAAGAGAGAGACGGAGGGATGGAGGAAGGGAGGGAGGGAAGAGATGGAACCGTTATGTCTTCTGTTTGTACGGAGACATGTATGTTTGTCCCTTGGTCCCGGTCAACATCCAAGATGCAGAGTTAATATCCGCTGGCACCACACGGGGGCGCCCCCTGGCAGTGATTCTGAGCACCAAACTGGTGAGCCAGAAGATTTGCATTCCAGGGAACTTTAGAGACCTGTGGGTCAAGTCTTCTCTCCACAAGCTGCATTCAGTCAAACTGAAGACAAAATAGGAAAGAAAGATGCTTTTAAAAAGTTGAAATAAGGGGCTGAAAAGATGCCTCAGTGATTAATAGTGAGTCCTGTTCTTCCAGAGAACTGAAATTCAGTACCCAGCACCCACATCCAGCAGGTCGCAACTTCCTATAACTCCAGCTCCAAGGGATCTGATACTCTCTTCTGGACTCTGCAGGCATCAGTACTCACATGCACATACCCACATGTAATCATACACACATACATACTGAAGAGTTAAAATGAAAAACTAATTTTTAGAAGTAATTAAAAATAAAATTTTAAACATTTTTCAAGTCACACCATGCCTCAAAACACATTCCTGTGCCCCAAACCATGAAATATCAAACAGAAGACAGAAGGGAATAATTTAGAATTGCAGCTACAGTAACCCGAAAAGAGGAACGGGGACAGAGTGGGAAGGATGGAGGAGAGGACAGAGAAAGGAAGGGAACAAAGGGGGGGGGGGGAGGGAGAGACACATTTTACTGACGTGAACTTAGTTGGGGGCAACCGCAGTTTTAGCAAAACATCCCAGTTCTGTTTAGAACTGTGGGGTTCTGTCAAATCTCAGTGTCAGCTGCCTCAGCAGAGGACCCCTTGAAAAAAAAAAAAAGCAGGTGCCCAGCTTCGATAGAAGGGCTTTTGCCTTGTCATATTGTATCTTGGTTTGTCCTGTTGTCTCTTGGGGACAAGCTCTTTTCTGAAGAGAAAATGGAGGAGGGGAATCTGAGGGAGAGGAGAGCTTCGGGAAGCTGGGAATAGTAGAGGGAAGGGACACAGTGGTTGACATAAGAATCTGTTTTCAATAATAATAATAATAAATAAAAAGATGGCATGGTGAGCAGCAGCTGAGGATTTGCTTCCATTCCATTGCTTTTTAATGCAAAGTTTTCTCAAAACAGTAGGCACCTGTAGGGCTGGATTAACCAATAATCCTCAAAGAACAAAAGCCACCAAGACGCCTTTGAAGGTGCCCAAACTTGGACAAGCAGGTAGTTAATTCCTTAAGCAAACACTCAGGCACCTAGCTAAATACTACCTCCCTTCCTTCTTGACTTAAGGCATTTCAAACCAAGTTCCAGTGTTCCTGGAGTTTTGGGAGGCAAAGCCCTGACTTTGACAACCCCAACAAGCAAGGTCCCTCTGCTAAGTCCCTAAGGCACTGATTAAAGAGAAAGAAATATTGAGCACAAGGAGATATACACAATGAGAACACACTGGGAAGAGAAACGAAGAGGCCCAGTGATCCCCCACCAAGTCTGTTTGGGGGTACCAACAGGAAGTTTATGTTTAACTAGAGGGCAAGAGGTATGCATATCTCAACAGTCCTGGTTCTGGGCCTGCGAATCACTGAGCAGCCATTGTCGTATCCCAGGTACTCCTGAAAAGTGGTTTAAGTGGTCAGAACTGTGTTAAATCTTTCCCAGAGGACAGTTCCTCCTCTGACTGAAGACTTCAGGCTTTTCCTTCCCCTCAACAAGGGACTCCTGGGGAATGTTTAGTTGTCTGGGGTCCATTATTTCAACAGTCTGGTGACTAAAAAGGGCTGTGAGTGTCTCTTTAGAAGATCTAGTCTCCTGCCCGAGTGGTTACATCTACACCTTCATTTGCTGGGGTCCTTGGGGTCCTGGGGACACCTAGGCCAGTACAACTTCGAAAAGGTTGGCTTTATGAAGCCTGTGGCCTGGCTACCTGCCCCAGATGCCCCCACCCAGCATCCTCCTCCCAATTTTCTGAGCCTCTTTCCTGTTGTCCCTCAGTTCCCGTGGCCTCTACCCCTCCTCTGTTCCCTCCACCAGCTCCTCTCCACCGCTCCCCTCTCCTTTCTCCTATCCAGGCAGCTCTGTGCCTGCTCTCCCCACCCTCACTGCCTCTCCACCCCTCTACCCTAGTTTTCTTCTAGTCTTTGAGACTGGACAGGGAAAGAGATTCAAGGCCATCCTTATGTTTTGTTTTGTTTTGTTTTGTTTTGTTTGTTGTAATTTTTTTTTTAAGACAGGGTCTCACTATGTAGCTCTGACTGTTCTCATTTGCTATGAAGACAAGGCTAGCCTTGAACTCACAGAGATCCTTCTTCCTCTGCCTCCTTACGGTTGGGATTAAAGGCATCCATCCATCAACACTCTTGGCTCCATCCCTATCTCTTAATGTGAAGACTATGCACTTTGCCCTGGCACAACTGGTCTCAGGGTTGGGCCGTCCGAGCCTGTCCTCAAACCTAGATCTTCAAACACTCTTTTGCAAGAGGTGTTCCCAAGCCTGCAGCACCAGAACTGAGGTGCCTAGAAGCATCCCACCCTCATTTTCCCCTGAGATGGGAATAAGGGCCATCACCATTTCTAGAAACTGCTTTCTCTGTGTGAAACTGGGCAGTAACACAGTAATGGAAACTCGGAGGTCAGGGGCTTCTGTGAAATAGTACATGGACACAGTAGCTGGCTGTTCCTGGGTCCCTGTGTCCGTGTCTAGCAGCCCGCTGGACACTGTGTCCCCAGTTTGTGAACAGAAAAGGTAACCTGAATTCCTGAGGTCTGTGTGTGCCTCTTAAAGCCAAGAGTTCTGACCTTTTCTTCCAACAAGTGTTTTTCTACAAAAACCTTGCTTTGTTGTGCCTGGGTGTTGACATCAGCTGCAAATATTTACAGCAAGAGGTTGTGACTTTCTCAAAGGTAGGACAGTGGCCTCTTCTTTTCCATGCTGTAGCAATTGACATGGCATTTGTGATGTGGTAGTTCAATAAATCTTTGCAATATTAATTAAGTTGATTATTTACATAGGTCATAGACATTGTTGTACGATATTCATACACTGTGATTGTTAGGATTTTGCCACTCCAGCTGCATGACCACACACACACAGTTCAGTAGCTAAGCAAGGCGTCTTATGTCCTATGTCATCAGTGTGCTGCATGATCACGCAAATGTGTGCAGCATGGTCACGCAATCAAGCGCATGCATGGCGTAGCTCCGTAAGCCCACCTGCACATGTGCGAGGGAATCCTTAAAAAGCTGGATACAGACTCCTACCCTCTCTTCTCTCTGTTCTCTCTCCCTCCCTCCCTCCCCCTTCCCCCCTCTCTCCCTTCCTCCCCCTCATTCCCCCTCCCTTCCTCTCCCTCCCTCTTTCTGCATGTGTGTCTCCCCCAGGCCTGGTTACTCTCTTCCATTCCCCCCTTTCCTCCTAATAAAGCTCTGGTTTGTCATGTCTCATGACCTTTTTGCCTGGTAACAGCGCTCCTATATTTTTAAAACAACCGTGATGACATATTGCTGTGATTGGTGTAATATAAAAATGAATGGCCAATAGCTAGTCAGGAGAGATAGGCAGGACTTCCAGGCAGAGAGAGAATTCTGGGAGGAAGAAAGGCAGAGTCACTAGCCAGATGCAGAGGAAGCAGGATGGGCAGTGCAGAGTAAAGGTAACCAAGCCACGTAAAAGAACATAGACTAAAAGATATGGGTTAATTTAAGTTATAGGAACTAGTTAGGAACAAGCCTAAGCTAAAGCTGTGCTTTGGTGATTAACAAGTCTTTGTATTGGCTGGTTTTACATATCATCTTGACACAAGTTAGAGTCATCAGAGGAAGGAGCCTTAAGCTGAGGAAATGCCTCCATGAGATCCAGCTGTAAGGCATTTTCTCAATTAGTGATCAATGAGGAAGGGCCCAGCCCATAGTGGGTGGTGCGATCCCTGGGCTGCTGGTCCTGTGTTCTATAAGAAGGTGGGCTGCTAAAGCCATAGCAAGCCAGTAAGCAGCACTCCTCCACGGCCTCTGCATCAGCTCCTGCCTCCAGGATCCTGCCCTGTTTGAGTTCCTGTCCTGACTTCCTTCAGTGATGAACAACAATGCCAAAGTGTAAGCAAAACAAACCCTTTCCTCCCCAACTTGCCTTTTGGCTTGGTGTTTTGTTGCGATAATGGAAACCCTAACTAAGACAAATTTGGTACTGGCAGAATGGGGTATTGCTGTGACAGACCTGACCATGTTTTAGGGGAGATTGGGGAGGGACTTTGGAACACTGGGCTAGAAAAGCCATTAAGTGTTACAACCTCAGTGGGGTGATCTATGAGAGCTTGGAAGATAAGAATATTGAGAGAAGTGCAGAGGATGGAGGCCTGGTTTGTGAAAGTTCAGAAGGAAGTTTAAAGATTCTATCAGGTGTACGCCTTTAATCCCAACACCTGGGAGGCAGAGCCAGGCGGATCTCTGTGAGTTTAAGGCCAGCCTGGCCTACAGAGTGAGATCCAGGACAGGCACCAAAACTACACAGAGAAACTCTGTCTCGGAAAAAAAACAAAAAAAACAAAAAAAAAAAAAAAAAAAAAAAAAAAAACAAAAAAAAACCTCTATCAGGACCATTTGCTATGAGATGGTCTTTCTGTATGCTGTGAATATGTGTTGCTACCATTGGTTAATAAAGAAGCTGCCTTGGCCTATGGCAAGATAGGTTAGAGCCAGGCAGGAAATCCAAGAGAGATACAGGGAGAAAAAAAGGCAGGGTCAGAGGAGATGCTGTGAGCCACTGCCTGAGAAACAAGATGTAGTAGAACTCAGGTAAAGCCATGAGACACATGGCAATCCATACATTAATAGAAATGTGTTAATTTAAGATGAGTGAGCTTGTTAGTAATAAGGCTGGGCCATAGACCAAACAGCTTGTAATTAATATAGGCCTCTGTGTGTTTATTTGGGACCAAACAGCTGTGGGACACAGGAAAACTTCCATCTACAGATTTAAGATCCTGTGGTTCCAGTTAGCTGGGGCTGAAGAATCGGCTGTGATTAACAAGATACCAGAACTAATGCAGTGAAACCTTTACGTTACTGGGACAACTGATGTTGGTCGGCTAGAGCTAAGAAATTAGTGATGATTAAGTAGAAACCAGCATCACTGAGGTGGAATCTTCTGGGAAGTGTTTCCTGAGAGCACAGAGAAGCTGTGTTCCAGAGGTGGCCAAGGTTGTACCTCATGCTGGTAGCTAGACTTGGTAATATGTAAGAGTCACCCAGGTGGTACTGGTTTTGAAGGTATGAAGGTCATGGAGAGCAGCTGAGGCTTGGCACTGTGAGAGGCCATTGGTGAAGGTGCAGCCTCAGTGGCAGTTGAAGGCCCAGGACTGAAGGGGTCATGCAAAGAAGGCTTGGCACCGTGAAGAGAGCTTGTGAGAGGCTATTGGTAAAAGTACAGCCCAGTTGCAGCTGAAGATCCCAGAGTTTTGGAGATGCCAGTGCCATGGCTGACCACCAAGAACAGCAGCAGCAGTGGAGTGGAGCCAGCCTGAGCCTAGAAGACAAGCTGTGTGTGCTGCAGAGGGCAGAACTGGAGAAGTGACCCAAGCCTTTTGGAGGAGTCCAGAAGATCGAAAATGGATCCCAGACATTGGATGGTTGGAATTTCGTTTTGCTTTGATTTGATTGTGACGGTGCCCTGATTCTTCTCTTTTGAAGTAAGAGTGTAATTTACTGGATACCACAGTTGAGAGACTTTGAATTTTAAAAAACTTTGGATTTTAAAGGAGATCGGTTATTAAGAGACTGAAGTGTTAATGTGTTTGAGTTTGTAAAGACTGTGAGACTTTTAACACTACTTCGGATATTGGGGATGAATAAGGAAGGAAGGGTCATGGCTTAATAGTGATGTGTCTGTGTGTCAAGTTGACAAGGGGTCAGCATACTGGCTGGCTTTGTGTGTGTCAACTTGACACAAGTTAGAGCCATCAGAGGAAGGAGCCTCAGGTTTGTTGTATCAATAAAAAGCCAAACTGTGTCATTCATTATTTGTGAGCTGGCAGCCCAAGGAAAAATCCATTTACAATACATAGTGAAGTACCCTATGAGCAGAATGAGAAACTGCAAATGGAATATGATGAGCCCTGACAGACAGCCAGTGCCTAGCCCAGCACCCCACCTCTTTGAGCTCCTTGTCCAAAAGCCAAGAGCCAATGGGAAATGAGGTAAAGGAGATGCTTCTGGCTTAGACGGCGTATTATTAGCTCTTGTTCAGACTCCTGTGAACTAGTGTAGTAAATCAGCTTCTATTTTTAAATGAGTTGATTTTGTTTATTTGCTCAAAAAATGTTTATGGAGTGCCTAGTATGTAGCAGATATTGTCCTAAGTGTTAGGGATGCAAAACCAGTACATATTCATTAGATCACAGTTTATTAAATAACCCCTTCTTGAAATAGTAGTATCCTAGCAAGAAGCTAAAATAAGTGGCACATGCTGTCTTAGATACTTTAAACCAAATACTTTGAAGGCAGGCCAATAAAGGCATCTATCAAATTAGGATCCTTAATTAACCAGATCAGAACAAACAAATGGATTTTCAATCAAGCTAAGGGAAGTCCAGAGCCTGGATTCAAATGGGTCCATGCAGGTACCTGCCTTCCATTCAGGTGATTACCTCTGGTGAAATGTGGGGGGAGCAATCCAATCTCATATGCTTGGAAGTCTCACCCTGACTTAATGTAAGACAGTTCTGAATGGGAGCGAGGAGGAAACAGATTCATTAGGAACCTTTTTTACTCACAAGAGAAAAATATTGAAATTGGTCAGTCTACAAAGCCCCAGTTAGAACTGGAGTACTAAAATGATTTATGGTTAGTTTCTTAGACCCGTGCTTGAGTTTGCTGAAAAATCGGCAAAGGAGCACTAAGGAGGAGCCACGGTGTAACGCCAGGTTGGCACACAGCTCTGAATTCTCCTGGGTGCACTGCCGTAGACAAAGCAGGTGGATGGAAGGCTCTTGGGAGAGAGGAGCCATGGCTTAGCCAGTCCCTGGGCTGGATACCTGATAAGAAGGCATAGCTAAAAGGATGGGTAAAGGGAAGGAGGGAGAAGAAAACAACAGGATCTGGTAAGGGACCACTCCTGGCTGTAAACTAGAAGTTAGAGTCTCTGGAGTACCCAATGTGGTCAAGAACTCCAGATTCCCTAAGATTCCAGAGACATGGGAAGCAGGGAGAGCTCATAGCAATTACTACTGACTGTGCCAGCCCTGTTGGCCTATCGAAACCTCCTAGGATCCCTCTGACGGGGAGATGGCATCCTCATTCTAGACTTGAAGAGTTCACAAAGGCCAAGGAACATGCCCTTGGCCATGGGGACTAGTGAGGTCAGCATGAGACTGAGGTCAGCTTCCTGTAAAGCCTCTCTCTTCTCTCCCAGGTGGGATTTGGGCTTATTTTAATGCCCCACCTCTTACTGTCTTCAGAGGAAGATGAATGGCCTTGGGTTGCAGAAGAAAGTAATGCTGCATTCTTACACAGATCTAGGCTGGTGCATTCTATCTCCTCACTCTTTAAATGTTTAGGAGAAAACCGATCATTAGCTCGTCTTGGTCAAGTGCATCCAACAGAACATGTGAACTCTCAGTGTGATCTGAGCCTAAGCAGCTAACTTATCCCGTCCTTTTAGAAATAGACTTACTTTGATGTTGTGAAATAGTTAGGCCTATTTAAGATGTAAGGTCAGCTCCACTGTTACCACA
>CABHPP010000385.1:3421-19035 GCA_902168425.1 Peromyscus attwateri | reverse complement strand
GGCTAGCCACAAGCATGCACATGCGCAGAATGGGCACTTACTTAGGCTTTTCTCCCCAGAGGTCCGAGGACTGGCCCCACATGAGGTACTGCTTCCCTTTCTGCAGCTTCAGGGCTTGTCTGCACTTGATGTGGCTGATGAACCTGCGTTCCTGCCCTGCCTGCACCTCATCTGAGCCTGTGGAGCAGGGAAGGGGAGGCTGAGCCCCCGCAGAGGGAGTGGGGGTGGGGAGGTGGGAAGACAGAGGGCTAGGTACCTGACTTGATGACCTGCTGGATGGTCATGATGTACTCGTCAAAATCATCCGACAGCTCCGTCGTGACTAGCTTGGTCTTGTACACTGTGTGGGGGAGGGGCAGTGAGGGTCATGAGCAGGGTTGGCCATGGGGCTCTCACCAGCACATGCCCCTGACCGACCATGTGACTCCCCCACCTACAAGCAGAGACAGGCTGAGTCAGAGCCACTGACACTTCACTCTGTCCCGTCCCGGGAGCACACACAACCAGCAGCCATACTCAGGCTCACTCCTGTACTCAGTCACAGCTACCTGTGAGTGTCACAGCTGCCCACTGGCACAGCCATCCATGGTAAAGTTTCCTATGACTGAGGGTACGGGCAACTCCAGGCCACAGAAGCACGTGCACATTCATAGCCACACATACATGCACACGATTAGCATTATAGGCATGGAGTCATAGACACAGAGGCAGCTGCTCTCAGCACAGTCGCCCCCAATGACAGCGGCATGCAACCGTGGCAACCTGCAAAATCACACCACACACATGATTAGAGCCATGTGTAAGGACAGTCATTTTCATGATGGATGTAACTGCTATCCAAAGCCACTCTTGAGCACTGCGAACACACAGCCACGCAAAGTCACAATTGTCACCATAACACACGTCCAGCTCACACTCAGCCATGTGCAGTTACAATCACCCACAGCTACAGGCATGTGCACCGCTGTAGCTACTGTGTGTGTGTGTGTGTGTGTGTGTGTGTGTGTCTGTGTGTGTGTGTGTGTGAATATGTTCACATGTTGTGTCAGATTGACAAACCTGGGAGGAAGGAACCTCAGCTGAGGGGCTGTCTCTGTCAGCTTGGCCTGTGGCCATGTCTGTGGGGCATTTTCTTGATTGCTAACTGATAAGGAGTGTCCAACACACTGTGGGCAGCGCCATCCCTAGGCAGGTGGGCCCGGGCTGTGTAGAAAGGCAGCTAAGCAAGCCAGGGGGTTAGATAAGCAAGCCATGGGGTAGGGGCATTAGGATGCAGCATTTCTCTGTGGTCTCCAATTCAGTTCCTCCCTTGATGACCGACTGTGAGCTGCCAAATGAAATAAACCCTTCCCTCCCCAGGTCGCTTTAGGTCAGCGTTTATCACAGCAATTGACAGGCCAATTGGAACACACGTGTACATGTTCGTGTGTGGGAGGGTGTGTGTGTGTGTGTGTGTGTGTGTGTGTGTGTGTGTGTAGGTCAGAGACCAACTCTGTCCTTTTCCATTTGATTCACATGTGTAGGTCAGAGGTCCATTTGATGCACATGTTTGTTGCACATGTTTCTGCATGTGAGTGCAGCATCCTCAGAAGCCAGAAGAGGGTGTCGGATCTCCCGGAGCTGAAATCACAAGCATCTGATGTGGAGTGTTCTAACACATGGAGCCAGCTCTCCAGTCAGCCCATCCCTCTGTTTTTTGAGACAGGACCTTACTGAAACCTTGAACTCATTGGTACGGCTAGGCTGGCCCTGAGAACCTCCTGGCTCTACCTCCCCAGTGCTCACGTTAGGGACCTGGGCCACCGTGCTGAGATTTTTACCCAGGTGCTGGGGATCAAATCCAGGACCTCCCGCTTGGGCACGCAGAGCCATACCGACTGAGCTATCCCCATCCACAGCTCCACATAACCATGGTTATGTATTACAGCCTCCTGGCCAACCCCACCCATGGCCACACCCATCTCCTCTCACTTGCTAGCACCCACTCAGGCCACCGACTCCCTACTATTTAGCTACGCCCTTGTCATTGAAACCTCAGGTTCTGGAGGAAGGGCCCTTAGAACTCAGGAAATAAATGAAACTTACAAGGTCCTCAGGGCCCCTCCCAGAGGTTATAAAATCATTCATGCTCCTGTGAGGAACCCCTCACTCCAGCTTTAATGAGTAACCCCAGTAACTCACCGGTTCAGCAAGCTGGACTTGGGGTGAATGTCTCCCCAGGAAACCTCACACAACACAGATCACGCACGGCCCTTTGCTGCACATCTACACGTGTTCCAAACGCAACAGTCACAGCCACAGCCGGACGGAACACAGGCACCTGCTGTTCCCTGCTAGTCACACACCGTCACACCACCGCATCGCTCACTCCACACGGTGTGACAGAGCCGGCAGAAGCTACACTCACCATAGTCTACTCCAGGCTCGCAAGCCTTCTCCAGCCGTTCCTTCAGGCTGACCTTCTCCTGTGCCTGGTGCATGAAGCAGTTTTCTGTGGGGTGGGGTGACACAGCCTCTTGAGTCCCTCTGTCTGCGTTGGGGCTGGCCCCAGAGGGAACACCTATCCTACTCCATGTCCCCTGAGTGAGGCTTTCAGCCGCGGGCCCCCCATGGGAGTGGAGAGTTTGTGTCGATGTGTCTTGGCCCGGTCCACCCTTCACGCCCTCCTGGTACCCACCCTCAGCACAGCGGCACATTTCATTGTGGCAGAGCTTGCTCAGCATTCCATCCTCCTTATCCAGATGGTAAAACCGGGTGCAGGATTCCTCTGTGGGGAGAAGTGATGGGAAGAGGTCAGAGGGCCAGGGACTCCACCCCAGAGACCACTCCTGCAGGGGGGAGGGGGGGAAATGCCCAGTGAGTGAGTCCCCTCAGCCCTGAGATGCTAGGTCCCAACCTCAGATCCCTGTGACACTCAGACCCCAGGTTTTCTGTTCGTTTGGCCCTTCAGACTGTAGTGTCTTGAGACCTTCATCTAGAGCCCTGAGATTCTCAGACGTCAAAACTGTAGGTCCCTGGAATTCTCAGACCCTCCCAGCCTCTAGGTGTCTTGGCTCCTCAAACCCCAACCTGCAAATCCTTGGACCCTGTGTCTCCCAATTCTCCAATTCCTAGGACTCAAAGAGCCTCAGCATAGGGACCCCCAGGACTGCCAATGTTTTAAACTTTGGTGCTGCCAGAACTGATACTCAGATCTCCGGGTTCCTTGAACACCTGGAACATTGGACATCCAGCCCTGCCTTGGCTGCTCACCCAGGTTGTAATAGGAGTAGACCTTGACCGAGCCGGGCTGGATGAGTCCCACATTAAAGAACTGGTGAACTTTGAAGGACAGACATTCTTCTTCGGAGTGTGAGATCTGAGGGGAAAGGTGGAGCTGGTCAGTGAGTGTCACAGAGGAAGCCCAGGACACAGTCCTGGCGTTTGGAGCCATCGTGAAGAAATTGAGGGACCAGGCATGTTCTAGAACAGTGGATCTCAACCTGTGGGTTGCAACCCCTTTGGGAGTTGAACAACCCTTTCACAGGGGTCACCTAAAACCATCAGGAAGTACAGATATTTACATTATGACCCATAACACTAATAAATTACAGTTATGAAGTAGCAATGAAGAAGATGTTATCGTTGGGGGTCACTATAACATGAGGACGTGCATTAGAGGGTTGTGGTGTCAGGAAGGTTGAAAACCACTGCTCTAGAAGGTGTGGGGTGAACCAGCAAGGAGGAAGGAGCAGTCATCGACTCTGACTTCCTTTTCTCTCACACTTGGAGCCAGGCCGCTTGCAGCCTCACTCTGAGTTAGAGGTGCCCAGGTGACAGAGCTCTGGCCACTGGCCACTGTCTACCTGCTGCTGATTGAATCTGACTTTTCTTCATTCAGATCACAATACAGTGGTATTAAGCAGACCGAACCTTTAAGGGAGGTAACTGGGCCATAGGGGATCACCTCCAGAGGGGATTAGTGCCTGTCTGGGAGGAGCGGGCCAGCTCTCAGTGGAGCAAATTGGTTACTCTCATGTAGGTCATTATAAAAAGGAGCACGATTCCTGGACTTCTCTTGGCCCCGCCTGCACTGTGTGGCCTTTCTCTTGCACGCTCTCTAGCCATCTGCCCGAGGCTTTTGTTAGAGGCTAAACAGTTGGGATCAACCAGTCTTGGGCTGTTATTTCCCAACAATTTGAGCTTAACATCTCTCTCTATCACGCCACCTCAGGTATTTTGTTAGAATAATGAGGGACGCTCTGACAGTGCTCAGGAAAACATCGCAGATAGCCAGGTCTGGTGACGTCCCTCTATAATTCCAACCTCAGGAGGAGGAAGCAGGATGATTGTGAGTTTGGGGCCAGTTCAGGCTGCATGGAGAGACCCTGCCATTCACAATCAAACAGTTCACCTTCCTGAGGCGCTTGCTGCAAACTCCTAGGGGTGGTGACCCACTCGTGGAAGGAGTTTGGGTCCCTGGTCATGGAGCAGAGAACTCTTCTCTCCCACACCAGTTAGACTGTGGGGAGTGGAGGGGCAGCTCTGAGTTGGTCACCTCATTTTACAAACTCTTTCTCTGATCACCTTATAGCACGGATCCTGTATTCCCAAGCCTGCAGCTAGCCTGAGCTACCTGTCATGACGGAGGGAGAAACTCAGCTGGGAAGGGCCAGGAAGGGAGACATGGAAGCCTCCTGGGACAGCAGTACCTTTTCTAGGTAGATGATGAGGGTGTTCTTGGTGGAGAACTCTTTGTTCAGCTCGTACTTGGAGATGTATCTGTCCACTCCGCGGCTCAGCTGAGGAAGAGCAGAGCTGGTGAGAATCAGTGCTCGTCTCTCCGCAGCCTCTCTAGACCTCAGACTCCCTGCACCCCAGACCCAAGCCTCCCTACCAGCTCCAGGTCGTCTGTGTCCGGAATAAATCCAGTCATCATGGAGATGTCCAGGATGGACATGGTTGCATCCACGTCTCCCAGGTACCTGCACATGCCAGAAAAAAAAGGCTGTCAGCTTTCGGGATGGGGTCAGCACCCAGGGCCAGTGTCTGGATGAGGGGTCTCACTGGGACCCAGGCTCTTGCTTTCCACCCAGCACTGAAGAGGGGTTTGGTTTGGGAAACACTTGTCTGAGGGTAACATAAGTAGATATATCCAGGTGTGGAGGTCCATGCTGCCTCAGCACTTGGGAGGCTGAGGTGGGAGGCAAGCAGAACCAAGCCAGTGTGAACTAGTGAGTTATCCGAGGGTTGGTGTGGCAGCACGGAGGGCTGGTTTGGCAGTGTGGAGGATTTGTGTGCAGTGTGGAGGGCTGGTGTGTCAGTGTGGAGGGCTGGTGTGTCAGTGTGGAGGGCTAGTGTTGTCAGTGTGGATGGCTCGTGTGGTGGTTTAAAAGACTGGTGTGGCAGTGAGCTCCAACTTGAATTCAATCCCCAGACCCCACATGGTAAAAAACCCCACATGGTGAAAAGCGAAAACCAACTCCTGCAGTTGTCTCCTGACCTCTGAATGTAAGCTGTGGCATGAAAAAATGCACACACACTCTCACATACACACATGTACACACACACACACACACACACACACACACACACACACAGAGTCACACAGTCACGGAAAGAGGAAACAGGCTGGCAGAGATGATCACGTAATAAGAAATGTAAACATTGCCCTGGCAGTGAAGTTTGAATGTCACATCAATGGCGCTCTTGGAGAGAAGACGGAGGGAATGTGAACCTTGGGGTTATGTGAGAGATGTGCTGTGTGGCCGGAGGGATGGCAAGCTTGCCAGCATGAACGAAGAAGTGCTCTTAACAGAGGAGACGGAGATGGACCGAGGATGTAGCTCAAGGCTGCAGCACTTGCGGCATGCACAGAGCAGGGGCTCTGGCCTACCACAGTGAAGAAGTCTTTCTAAAGGGAGGGACTGACCAGGATGAGCCCCAAGGACTCAGATCCTCACCTGGTACAGATGTTAAGGACCATAGAATTCTCGGCACCTTGGGGCTTCTTGGCTATAATCAGAAACAGAAAGATGGGAGAAGGTATCTTTGGATCCTGGTTCTGGAGGAGGGCAGGGATAGGACAGGGGTGGGGCCAGAAGGTGATGGAAGGGTCTTTATTCCGCTCACCTGTATCAGGGGCTGGTGCTGTGGTGACTCTAAGGTCAAACTTCTTGCAGGTGACTTTGCTTTTGACTTTGGCATGATACACTGTCACCACCTGGTGAGAGGAGACATAGGAGCCTAGGATGACCGAGGACAGGGAGGGGGACAGGAGAGAGCAGTGGGCCCAGCAGGTGTGGGGTCCCCTTCCTTACCGACAGCGTGCCCTGGCCTTTTCCTTTGGCTGTTAGAGAGAAGGCTTCATTTTGCTTGGTCTACATGGAGTTGGGGAAGAGAAGAGGGGTGTTAACAGCCAGCTTCAGGACCACAGAGATGGCTCAGTAGGCGAGGTGCTTGCCTTATAAATGTGAGAACCTGGGTTTGATCCCAAGAATCCATGTAAACCAAGCCAGGCATGGGCTTGAGATCCCAGCACAGGGGAGGCAGAGAGAGGGGGATCCTTGGGGCCTGCTGATCTAGTCTATTTGGTGAATGTTAGCCCAGTGAGAGACTCTATCTTGACACACAAGGTGAACAACACTGAGGAATGACATCTAAGGTTGTCCTCTGGCCTCCACACACACATGCACAAATGTTCCCACACCTGTACACAGGCATGCACACGTGAGTGCACATACAAGGCCAGCTGCCCCTGGCTCTGATGGCTCTGGCAGGCATCTGACCTCTCTCCTGCAGCCCTGGCTGGTACAGAAGGTGGAAGCAAGGGAGGTGAGGGATGAGGCTGTACCTCTTCTGATCGTAGGAGGCTGCCAGTTTCCCAGAGCAGGCGAAACTTGGTTGGGGAGCTGCGGCTGGGGAGGTGGAAGGACACATCCATGTTCAAGTCCTGGTGGTCGGGGACATCTGTCTGGTATTGGGCCAAGGCTTGGAATACCATGAAGGTGGCCTAGATCCCATGGGATAGAAAGATGGTTAGCTTTGCATTCTAATTGGTGGTTAGGATGTGCTGGGGAGAGATAATGATGTATGGGTCAGAATTATGCATCAGCACCACACACAGAACCTGCAAAGATAAAGTTACAAAGGGGTGGATGTCCTAGAGCTCTATGTGTGAGAAGGTCAGGCCAGGCTGGTCATCAGTCAGTCTGTGGCCTAGAACCCACCAGAGTGTGAAGAGAACAGTGGAGGTCACTGGATACTGAAGGCCTGTCTAGAATTCTCCAAGGAAGCAAGATTTTGTTCAGAAGTTACCAATGCTGAAAACATGCCAGGATCTATCAGAAAATCCAAGTGTAAGACTGAAGGTCTAGAACCTCTAGACCCATCAAGAGGAAGGAGTCTTAGACTTGGGCTTAGGAGGCCAGGAATTAGTCTAGAACCATCTCATGAACTGGAGTGTGGAGACACCAAACTCTAAAGTGATACTGAGGATGGAACATTGAGAAGTGATTGACAGCCCATGAGAAAGAAAGATCAAGCTTGAGCCTGAGCTTGCTCTAGTTGCCAAAGTCAACATCTGGAAAGCTCTAGAGGAAGATGCACCTGGCAGTACCCTTGTGTAGATAGAACTGATATAGAATATACCAACGACAAAAAGGTGATTGTAAGAGTCTAGGTGGAATTGGAATCTTGGTCTAGAACTCACAGTTATGAAAGTGTGCCATTTGAGAACCCAGCGGAATATAGAATGTGATCTAGAACCCACATGTGAAAGAGAGGGACATGGGGAGTCCCCTGGAATGAAGGAAATAATCTAGAACCCTGCAGTGATAAGGTGACATTGGGAGTCTGGTGAAACCATGAACCCACACATGAGAGAAGGGGACAATGGGAGCCTAGTCAAATTGAGACCATATTCTAGAAACCTCCACTGAGGGGGGGGGGGCATTAAGATCCTGATGGAACTAGAAACATGACCTAGAACCCTCCAGTTAGGGTGACATTGGGGGAGCCTAGGAACATGATCTAGAACATTTTGATGAGAACGGGGGATATTGGGAGCCTAGCAGAAGGAAGAATATAATGTAGAACCCTCCAGCATGCAAGGGCACCATTGGAAGCAGCCTGGTGGAACAAGGCACGTGATGTAGTTTGTCTGCTTGCTTGCAGTCTCCCACACTGCTCGGGCAGGGGAGCTGCACGCCTGGGTCTTGGGTCTCCTTTGGGAGACCTGGGAGGCAAGTGCTGGCGCTGGAGGCCACTTGCCTGTGTGGAGCCATAGCCGCCTCCATAGTATCTCTGCTCGTTGAGCCAGCGGACCACAGGAGGCACCGAGTCGAAGTCCTTCAGGATCAGCAGGGCCAGGAGGGCATAGGATGTGGCCTCCACGTTGTAGAGCTGCTGGCCAGGCTCCTCCCAGCGGTTCCGATCTGCACAAGGACACCCCAGCCCCTCATCCACTGTCTGTGCAGCCTGAGAGTGGTTCAGGAGCTAGCTTTCCCCACACCCGGGTGGCCATGTTTATGCTCGGTATGGATTGTCAGTTTGAGTGACCTGGGAGACAATCCCCTGGCCTTGCCAGCGGGGGGCTCATCCTGACTGTGTGGACTGATATGGAAGGACCTAGCGTGACTGTGGGTTGGAATATTCCCTGGGGTGGGGATACCGGACTGTGTAAGATGGAGAAATAAACCCAGCACTGGCGTGCTTACATCCACCCTGCTTCCTGATTAGCTCTCCCTGCCTTGACTTCCCAGCTGTGACGGACTGCCCTCTTGACCTGTGAGCTGAAATGAAACCTTCCTCCCTTGAGTTGCTGTCATTGGGGTATTTTATAACAGAAACAGGAAAAGAAATGAAGACCGTCTCCAGCCACCAGCTCCCGACTCTCCTTTGGACTTGGATGCCCAGTGTAAGGTTGAATGAAAGATGCCCCAGGCCTCTTGTGTGATTTACATTGAAGAGTCAACAGACTGATGAACTGAGTGCAGCTAGTGTGGGGCCATCCTCCCCACCCCTCAACTAAGAACCAGGCATCCGGGCTCAGTGTGTGTGTCCAGGACACTTCCTCAACCCTCAGCCATGCACCCTTCCCCTTGAGGTGACCCTCACCCACCCACACACCCCTTCACCTTGAGGTGTCCCCTTACCTTTGGCTGTGTTCAGAAACTTGGTGACATAAGGTTCCTCCAGTTTTCCCATCAGGGCCAGGGCATACGCAGCAATGGCCACTGTGTATGGTCTCTGCAGGTTCAGGTAACTGGCTTCGATGTACTCTCCTGCCTTGTTAATGCTCCCGGGAAGGCTCTGTGAGGGGTGACAATTGGGATCTCATAAGCACGACTTCTGGGCCACCAGAAGAGTATCTGCCTTGTGGGGCTCCCCTGTATTTGATGTGTTTGACTTTAAGAGTTCCCTAGTTGTTGGGGCAACTGTGTGGCACCTCTGTGCTGAATCCGTCTGTACATTAGGGGTGTGCAGGAGTGTGGGACTACGTGTTCTTGAGTGGGTGATCCCTGCTTCATCACAATGGTGGATTACAGTCCTGTAAATACTCCCCTAGGGCTTATCACTAAAATAAATAAATAAAATAATGTCATAAAATGTCTCAAATCGGCATAAGCTAGAAACCAGATTCAGCAGTCAGTCTCAGCCTATGCCAGATGGCCTCCTCCATCATTATCGCCATCATCACACCCTCAGGGACTTGTCATTTATTCATTTATTGAACTTGGATGTGTAGCTATTTGCTCTGAGTTGAAACATTCCTTCCAAGAGGGTGGGGATGGCTCATAAAACTCAAAAGGACAAGGAGAGACTTAGAGGCTCAGAAGGCTCCCAAAACTCGCAAGTGCTCCGGACTCTCCTGAGAGGTACGAGACACACCATGTCCCTCCCGATGGCTACAGATGCAGTAAGCAATCGCTGGGGTACGGAGTCTCTTTGGTGGACCTGCCCACTATTGGGCAGGGGACTCTAGGCGTGAGCTTTTGTGACTCTACCCACAGTGGGGTGGGCCTTTTGGCAATTCAGCTCCCCATGCCCCCATAAGTGACCCAATAAACTTGATGTTCAAAAAGCTGAACTGGGGCTCAGTCGTTTCTTTGGTCTCTTCTTGACCACCATCTAGGGCCATAGACGTTTCTTCGGGTCTCCCCAGGAAAAGTCACATGCCAGACTTCATGGAAAGCTCTGAGGTCACAACGATACACAACAGGTGTCACGGTTTTTCTCAAGATCATCTAGATAGTAAGCCGAGAGGGCCAAACCTCCCAGCTCAAGGCAACAACGGCTCCCCTGGCTAGCTTCAGGGGAGCCTAAGAGGGGAATCTCAGAGGGCGAACTGCCTAGGTCAGATCGACCTCTGCTCATGTCTGGGGCGGGGGATTCTCTTCATTGTCAATAGATGTGGGAGCGTCATGGTGGGCAGCACCATCCCTAGGCAGGTGGTCCTCAAGTGTCCCAACAAGCTAGCCAAGGTACAAGCCCTCCATTGAGGCAGGGAGCAGCATCGTCTCCTCGGCTGTGAGTGGGATGAGTTCGTTGGTCTGAGGTAATGCTGTGTGGAGCAGCAAACATGCCTGCCTTTGAGTCCCTTCCTCGATTTCCCCCAGGGAAGTCTACAGTGTGGAGCTATAAGCTGAAAGAAACCCTTCTCTCCCTCAGGTTGCTTTCTGTCAGTGTTTGATCATGGCGACAGGGAAGAAAGAAGAACAGCCCTCCCCACAGCGTGGGTGGGTGGCGGGATGGAGAGCTGACAGGATACTCACGTTGATCTGCCCCTCACAGATTTCTCTGGCTTCCTGCAGAGCGATGAGGACGAAGGCTGTGAGGGACACATCGGCCTCCTTGGTGTTCTTTAATCCACCCTGGGAGGAGGAGAAGTGGGTCTTTATGTGGCCCTACCTGGCGACCATGTACCCTGAAGACTTGGGGAGTCTGGGCTCGGCTCCCCCCTCTAGGGTGAATCAACTGAATTGTTTGTTCGTTCTGTGTGTCACCGGGGTCCCCCGTACTGCTGCCCCTGGTGTAATGGCTGAGGAAAAGCACGCATGGCTATCCCTCACAGGGTTTCTTGTCCAACAGGGAGGATGGACATGAGTCAGTCAGCGGCTCCACAGACGGACAAATGCTCCTTCATGTATGGTGGGGCCATCCCCCAACATGTCCACAATAAATGCAAGTGATCATGAGTCGAAACATACATGTTAGTAGGAGCTGGGGAGATGGATGGTTCAAACCTGAGCAACTGAGTTTGATGTCCCAGAACCCACATTAATATATATTAATATATATACATATACATTATATATTAATATATATACATATACATTATATATATATATGTATCTGGGTGTGGTGGCATGTGCTTGTGTAGGCAGAGACAACCAAATGTCTAGGGCTCAGGGATGTGCTAGCCTAGCCTACTTGGTGAGCCTTGGGAGAGTGAGACCCTGTCTTTAAAAAAAAAGGTGGATGGCCCTTGAAGATGGACACCCAAGGCTGATCTCTGGTCCCAAGCACAATACCATGTCCCTCCCGTGGCTGGCTCTGTCAGCCTCTGATTCTTGCAACATTTGGTGTTTTACAACTTTGTTCCCCAGGCCCCCACCTCCACTAAGTGATCAGGCAGATGGAGTGGTGCTCTTTCCTCTCCATCCCGGGACCCTCTACCCATCTTTGTCTGGAATCCCCCTGCCTCTTACAATCATTTCTTGGGAAATCACAGGTCCGTCCTCCTGAAAGACACCGTCCGGCTTCTGTTTCTCCAAAATCAGCCATTTAACAGCCCCACACAGGACTTGAGAATCGATGGCGATGAGGTTGGCGGCCAGAGCGAAGACCTTGACCACGTAGGCGGTCAGCCTGAGGACGGGGGTTAGGTGGACACCAGATGTGAACCAATCGGCTTTTAGAAACAGAGAATGGCATCCTCACCCACCAATGAGCAGAGAGGATCGGTGCCCGAGCCCCTCAGGGTTTTTCATCTCAAAGCACATGAAGCTAACACATAAAGGCGTCTAAAGCTCACTCAGTTCTGTAGCCTTGACTGTGGACAGGGAGGGACCAGACCGCTCTTGGTGGGGACTCAGGCTTTGCTCAGGTGGGTGTCGGGGTGTCGTGGGAGCCACGCTGAGCATCTGTCCTTACCAGGTGCTGGGTGGCCGGTTGTTGAAGGCAGCATAGGCAGAGCTGGGCTGTTTGAAGGCCAGCTGTTGAGTGTACCCTGTGCGGAATAGACAGGATCACCAAAGGGAGGGGTGGGCTGAGGCTGGGCTGACTAGGATGGGCAGTGGGTGCCCCGAGGGCAGGACAAGGATGCCACCTATGTGAGGTGGGATGAGGGTTCTAAGAGTGTGGGACCAGGATCCTGGGGAGGGGGAGTGGGCTTTAAAGGAGGGCTTGGAGAAGAAGCTGAGAGGGGAGGGACAGCGTGGGGTGTGGGCGGGTGGCAGCATGGTGGGGGAGGGCCTCACTGAGGAGAGTGGGGGCAGGGGTGCTGAGTGGAGTGGGGCAGGTGCGGAGAGAGGAAAGAGCGGCCAAGCAGGGCATGGATCCTGGAAAGAGGACTCAGTCTGGGTCCCAGGATATGATAGGAGGCAAATCATCCATTTAGGAGATGCAGGGAGGAGAGTGGTTTGGAGGAGAGGTAGGGCCTCAGGAGGAGGGGTGGGGCTCGTGAGATTGAGGAGGGGCCTCTGGAGGAGGAGCGGGGCTTGTGAGGTTGAGGAGGGGCTTCTGGAGGAGGGGCGGGGCTTGTGAGATTGAGGAGGGGCCTCGGGAGGAGGGGGGGGCTTGTGAGGCCGAGGAGGGGCCTCTGGAGGAAGGGCGGAGCTTCTGAGGAGGGGAGGAGCCTTTGGAGGAGGAGCTGGTTTGGGGGTTTCCAGAGCAGGCCCACCTTTCCTGATGAGCTCCAGGGACTGTTGCCTCTTCTCCAGGCCAAACTTCTCCCACTGTTCTGTCTGGTCTAGGTAGTATACCGCAATGACTGTGGGTGTCATGCCAATCATGTTCTGCTCCCCACAGCCTGAGGGGGTCACGATCAGGTGTTTCAGCCGCTCCGCGTCCACTGCGTCCTCGACCATCTGAGTCACTGGGGTCCCTGCAGCCGAGGGTGGAGGAAAAGGTCTGTTCAAGCCGGTCTCTAACCAGAGGAAGCCTAGAGCTTGGGGACCGCAGGAGGGGGAGTCCTATGTGGGTTTAGGGGGAGGTTGTACCCCATCTTGGACATTTAATTTCACCTTTAGTTAAAATAATGGCAGTAGCCACAGACAGCTTTGGCTTAGAATTCATCACTACTGTCTGTTGGAGAACTCCATACAGCATCTCATTTAACGCCCAAACCACTTTAGAGTTAGGTACTGTCTCTTGCTCTGTGTGGTAGCTTGTCTGAGAGGTGCAACACCCCCTTCTTGCTCTTCCTGGATCCACACAAGAAGGGCAGATCCTCTGCACTTGGCCGGTGTGGCTTCTCATTAAATATCTTCACCAGCAAATGCTATTTGCTAAACTAACTTCTGCAGGAGGCTCCTGCAGGCCGACCCAAGCCACACTGTTCCAGATGAAGTGGGGGGTTGGAAGTGCTATGGGTCAATGCTCACAGCAAACAAGGCAGAGAGTGTCTGTGGTGTTTGAATGAGAACAGCCTCCAGAGGCTCATATATTTGAATGTTTGGTGCCCAGTTAGTGGAACTGTTTGGGAAGGATTAGGAGGTGTGGCCTTTTTGAAGGAGGTGTGTCACTGGGGTGGGCTTTGGGGTTTCAAAAGCACAGAGCAGGCCCAGTCTCTCTCCTCCCTCTGCCTGTGGATCAGGGCGTAGCTCTCAGCTACTGCTCCAGCACATGCCTGCCTGCTCCCTGTCGTAAAGATCCCGGACTAAGAGTTGCCGTGGTCAGTGTCCCATCACAGCTATAGAGCAGTGACTAAGACAGTATCATTGCCCTCATTTTTCAAAGGGGGAAACTGAGGCACGGGGAGGCATTATGTTAAGAAATGAGTCCCAGGTCAATCAACTTGAAATGGCAGAATTGAGATCCAAATCCTGCATCCTGGTCCAGGGTCTCCCCCCTCTGAGAGATGGAGCTCCGTTTGTAGCTCCCAGCTACTCTGACCCCTGCCCAGACCCTCACGCCAGGGAAGAGGCCATCGTACCTTGCAGGAGAATTCTGGTCTCTGAGTCTGTGTCTGGCACTTGGTCACTGAGGTCTGCAGCAGGCACATCCTCCCTCTGCACCCCCCCTGCAGGATGAGTGTGGAAGAGACCTGGGTAGGACCAGCTCCCCCTGCCCCTTTCCTGGTGCCCTACACCACCCTGCCCACTCTGCCTGCCTCTCACCTTGCCCTAGGCGCTCTGGATCCAGTGTACGGACAGCCACGGTTTTGTTGACTCTCATACCTTCCGGCTGTGAAGGAGGGTGGATAAAACAACAAGAGATACATGGATGGTGAACAGGATACTATTCGGAGAATGACCCCTTCAGAAGGACTCTGCCTCTTCTCCCTGTGTGACCTCTCTGTGTCTCAACTTCTTCTGAGGAAGAGGGGATACAAACACCTACCTTATATTCTTGTGTGCATGTATGTGAGTGTAAGGTGTACATGTTGTTTGCATATGTGTGAATGTGTATATACATGTAGTTTGGGAGTGTGTATGTATGTGTGAGTGTGTGTGTGTGTGTGTGTGTGCATACCTCTGTGTGTGCATGTGTGTGACTGAAGTGTGCATGTGTGTATGTATAGTGTGTGTGCATGTGTGTGTACACATGTGCATGTATTATGTGAGTGTGCATGCTTGTGTGAGTGTGTGCAAATGTGTGTGCATGTGTGTGTTCAGTGTGTGCAAGCATGTGAAAATGTCAATGCCATATGTCTTCTTCTATCCCTATCTTTTGAGGCAGAGTCTCTCGACAAGTCAGCCACTTCCTCTGGCATCTGTCTGGGGGCTGAGGATCTAAACTCAGCTCCTCATGTTTATACAGCAATCGCTGTGCGAGGGGAGCCTCTCCCTGGGACCTTTTAACTTTTTAAAACCTGAGACAAGGTGTTATTAAGTCACCCCTGCTGCTCTCAAATTCACGATCCTCTTGCCCCGACCTCTCCAGTGCTCAGATGGCAGGTCGTACCCCACTGAGGACAGAGCCCAGAGCTTCTTCGCATGAAGTAGCTAGCACTCTACACACAGCCCTGGCCAGCTCTAATCTCTGTGACACCTGGGCCCTAAGACAATCCTTGGTGTCTCCGAGCCCAGATCAACAGCAGGGAGAGCTGAGGGCAGGGACAGCAGATGCCCCCGAGGACTCACCACAACCTTCAGTGTCTTCTTCACACCATCGCTGATGAAGTGGCCATGGACGGCAGCCTTGACCTCCACCTCCTGGAGGCCGATCTTCAAGGGGACAAGGACATATGGCACGGCCACGGAGGACTTGGCAGGAATTTCGATGGTCTGGAAGTAGCGCTTCTTGGCAGTGGCCAGGCTGCAGAAGGCTGGGTTGTGCAACAGCTCCACCCTCACCTACAGGGAGGGAGGACCAGGGCAGGTGAGAGAGGACCAGGGCAGGTGAGGAGAGACCAGGGCAGGGGAGGAGAGACCAGGGCAGGTGAGGAGAGACCAGGGCAGGTGAGGAGA
>CABHPP010000384.1:15345-42758 GCA_902168425.1 Peromyscus attwateri | reverse complement strand
CCCCCCTCCCCAACCCCCCTCTCATGGCCTGGTTCAGTCTGGACCCTTCCCGGTGCCTCTGCTATGCTTCCCTCATGTCTACAATAAACCTCAGTCATACCTAGGAGTGTCATGTCCTTGTTTTCATTCAGTGGTGTGTGTGTGTGTGTGTGTATGTGTGTGTTTATGTGTGTGTGTATATCTGTGTGTATGTGTGTGTGTATGTGTGAGTGTGTGTGTATGTGTATATGTGTGTGTGTATGTGTGAGTGTGTGTATCTGTGTGTATGTGTGTGTGTATGTGTGTGTGTATCTGTGTGTATGTGTGTGTGTATGTGTGAGTGTGTGTGTATGTGTGTATGTGTGTGTGAATGTGTATATCTGTGAGTGTGAGTGAGTGTGTGTGTGTGTGTGTGTGTGTGTGTGTGAAGGGCTGTGTACCAGCAAGAACAGCTAATTTCTAAACCGTCCTTCCGGAAGGGTGAGCTTAGTCATTGCAGGCCTCTTTGTTTACTGACTTGAGAATAAACATGCGCAGTTTGGGCTAGAGACTGAGCCCTGGGCTCCGCCACTCTCCTGGGTAGGTATCAGACAAATGCCCAAAGAATCACTTTAAAGTGATGATGACTGTCTGCCTGCAGACCACGCTGGCAGAGCAGGCCTGTGCTCGTCCGGCACCAGCTCTTGGGGTTCAGAGGCTCCGGATCAGGAATACCCAGAAAGAACTGAAAATCAGCCCTGTGAATAGCTTGCTTGGTCCACACAGCTCTAGCTTATCTCTCAGAGCAGGTTTCAGTGAAATCAAACTCACTGACCTGGTATGTTTGGACTCCCTGGGGTAGTGTGACCTGGAAGTCTTCCAGAGCGCTCAGGAACCTTGCTTCAATCCCTGGATGACGCTGGCTGTCCTGGAGTGACTCGGCACAGTGAGAAGAGACTGGTTAGTCTGGATCAGGTTGGGTTTGGATTATGAAGAAAATGGCCCCTAATGCACTGAGGGGCAGCCTAGTTACCTCCCACTCCCAGGCTTTCATTTTTTATGACCCTGGAGCCCCCTCACCCCCTATCCAAGTGAGGGCTTGGATGACTGGTTTGAATCTGATCTTCATGTCCCTGGAGGAAAAGGTCTGCCAGTGAGCTTGGAGGTGGTGTGTGTGTGTGTGTGTGTGTGTGTGTGTGTGTGTGTGCGCTAGGAAGGCAACTCTAGGTTGGATAAGTCATCCCAGAATAAGCTAATGCCCATGGTTCACAAAATGAAAAAAATTCTGAATGCTTTTTTCAGGATCTTTTTTTTTTTTTTTTTCTGAGGCTGGAAGACTGCCCTGGTGTCCTGACTGAGAAATGAAGTGCAGGTCTTCGTCTGGAATTCAGAGGTTAGGGTCAGTGGCTCTGGGGACGGTGGCCGTGGGGTGGGGGTGGCTGAGGAACGGAGTACAGGGGATGTGAGAGCTGTAATCATGGCCAGGGAAGGGTTGAGAGAACGGGAGGACAAGGCAGGAAGAACAAGCGAGAGAGCAAGTATTTTGCTTAACTTGCCCCAGAGGTTTGCAATCAGAAAATCTGGAAAGCCGTTTAGACAACAGTATACATGTTAGTTTTTGACTTTTTGAAACATAAAAATTCGACGTCACATTTCATATTGATTGCAAAATTCTAGACTAAGCAAAATGAAGCTTTAGTCCCACAGAGCAGGTCGGTGTCTGTCTGGACAGAGGTGGGGACGATGACAAAAGGGGACAAAAGATTCTCTGGGGTGGTGACAACGTGTTCTATGTAGTTTGAGTTGGTGGCTCCACAGGCGTCCATTTGTGGACTAAGTTAAAACAGGTGGGTTAAATTACACATTTTTATTTGTCTCTTGTTTTACTGTAAATTAGGGTTCAATTAGGGTTTTAAAAGAAAAAAAAATCACAGCGTGGAGACAGAGCCCCTGTCACGTTTCTGTGCTGGGGCACCGTAAACACCTGAGTGCTGACGGCCGTGGTTTGAGAGCCCGCCAGGGCCAAATCCCAGGATGAACACCGGGCTGGCAAAGGCTGACCCAGATCAAGGACTTCCAGAGAAGGGCAACTGGGTCCCCACAGGACAAACGGCACAAGCAATGGCAAAGTGTGGAAGTCCTGGCAGCAAGGAGCTGGCAGAAGCCGGTGTTATGGTTTGAATTTTGTCTTCTCGAATCGCTATGTTGAAGTCTAAACCTCCAGAAACTCAGAGTGTGACCTATCCAAACAAGATGGGGTATTTACTGCAGTGGTAATGAATTAGACTTGACTGACATTATGGCTGACGTCCTCTTAGAAGGAGAAGTTTGGACATAAACGTGCACACAGGGGCAGCGAAGAGCAGGGTGATTCCTACAAGGTAAAGAACCCCAAAGGTCACCAGCAAGCCACCAGAAGAGCGAGGCCACGCCATCAGAAGCCATGGGAAAGGCGTGGAATCGAGCCTCACGGTTCTCAGGAGGAACCATCTCTGATGATGTTTCTGTTTTTTAGTTTATGATTTATTGTGAGATAGGTGTCACTCTGTAGCTCAGACAGGCCTTGAACTCATTGTGATCTCCCCGCCTCGGCCTCCTGCGTGCTGGACTCACAGGGGTGAGTCACCTCACCCTGCTTCCTGATGGCACCTTGGCCTGAGAGGCCTTCTAGAAGCCTCAGAACTGTGAGACCATGACCACGCGTGAGAGCGATTGCCATGGTCCTCCAGAGCACTTACGGCGGACTCCGAGGACAGCTTTATTTTTCTCTTCTTCAGCTCCTGCAGAACCTCCAGGTAGAACTTGAAGAGGAAGCTGACCATCAGAGTCCTCTTGAACTCCACTTTGCCCCCCAGAGCTGAGCCCGGGAGGGAGACTTCATCCAGAAGCCTCCTGCAAGCCTCGTCTAGCATGAGGGCATTCCAGTGCCTGGTGCAGGGGGAGGCGAGGAGAACGGTTAAAGGGAGGCCCGATTCTGATTGCGTGGAACCTGGGTTTCTCTTAGAAATCATGGGAACAAGGGTCTCTGGACAAATCAAAGCCTGGGAATCTGCTCCGAGTGGCACAAGAATCGTGGTCGAGTGAGAAGGGGACCTTTCCCCCACTGCAGCATAAATCAAGCATGTTCCAGAGTCGGAATATTCTAGAACCGTTCCAGAATATTCTAGAACAGAACAGGACAGAATTCAGACTTGGACGCTGCTTTGACCCAGGGAGGACTAGCATGCACCCAATGTGGCGGGAGCACCAGAGAGGGCCTCTGAGTGTTCATTTGCTGGAGAAAAGGGGGCTGGATGAGAAAACATCACCTGTTGTGTCCCTCACCCAAAAAGTGGCTTAATTGATGCCAAATACTGTGGAATTAATTCAGCAAAATTAAAGAAGGAACAAGCAGCGATTTGTTTTTACAAGTATGAGTTTCCGTCCTTCAAGGGCTTTATCAACGGAAGTCAGGGCCAAGTTGTTTGTCCCACCATCAAGGCCCCTTTCAGGCACAGTGCTCATCACTTACCTGCCGAGGAGCTGCTGGCAGGATTCATGCGCACTGATGGTGGTGGGCCCCACCCCTCCGTAGGCGATGCTCAGGTCCTCAATGGTGTCTGTACCCTCTCTGAACCGGACCCTCATGCCCGCATTCACATCAGGCAAAGCGTTCTGACGGCACTGGGCTTGCCGGAAGGCGGACACAAACTCCCACTGTGGAGACAGAAACCATTCCGGGTTAGCTGATACGTCAGAATGAAAAGCTTGGGTTCCCTCTTGGTGCCTCTAATTAATCACTTAGATTCATATAATGGGACACAGAGGATGGTTGTCTAAACGGGAGACACTTTGGCTGCCTTCTTGCTAAGAGTGAGCATGGTGTCCTCTAAAAAAAAGACTCATTTATTTATATTTTTATTTTTGTAGAGGAGCCTGTGTGAGTTTATATGCTCCTAATGTGTCTAGGAGCCCTCAGAGGCCAGAAGAAGGCATGCAATTCCTTGAAACCTGAGTTACAGATGGCTATGAGGCTCCATGTGGGTGCTGGGATCAGAACCCAGGTCCTCTGCAAGTGCAGTAAGTACTCTTAACCACTGAGCAATCTCTCCAGATATCCTTTAAAAAAAGTTGGAACAGGGTGGTGGTAGCACATACCTTTAATCCCAGCACTTGCGAGGCAGAGGCAGGTGGATCTCTGTGAGTTTGAGGCCAGCTTGGTCCACAGAGCTAGTTCCAGAACAGCCAAGGCTACATAAAGAAATTCTGTCTCAGAAAAAAAAAAAGTTGTTGGGGCTGGAGAGAGGGCTTAGCAATTAAGAGCACTTGTTGCTCTCCCAGAGGACCCGGGTTTGGTTCCCAGCACCCACATGGCAGCTCACAACCGTCTGTAACGCCAGCTCCAGGGGATCTGACACCTTCTTCTGGCCCTCTTGGGCACCAAGTGCACACATGCAAAAGCACATAAATGGGGGAAACACACATAAAATAAATAAATCTAAAGGATTAAAAAAGACTTATTTTTATTTCTGTGTATGAGTGTTCACATATATGCATGTGCCCTTGGGAGCCAGAAGACGGTGTTGGATCCCTTGGGCCTGGAGTTACAGATGGTCGTAGGCCGACATGTGTGTGTTGGGAACTGAACCTAGGTCCTCTGGAGGAGCAGCAACCAGCAACTGCTGAGTCATTCTATCTCCAAGAGTGATAATGGCTTCCTTCTAAAAGCCCATCCTGGAGGCCATTGATATCTCCTGGCCATTGATATCATGGTCTGCTGGAGGTCAGCAGAGCTCCGTGAAGGATGCTGTGGAGAGCCACTGGGAGACCTTGTTGGTGCTGTGTTTCTTGAAGGCATCCTCTCCAGTCTTTGGGTTATTTTGTCTCCAGGAGGATGGAGGAGGCTTCTGAAGTCAGGAGCTTTTCAGTCCAAACCCTCCATGTCCTGGATGGTAGAAATGCTCACTTTCCCATTTGGCGAGAGTGGAGTGGGATGTTCCAGCAGCTGCTGGGTCAGGAACAGCAGAGGAGGCGTCTGTCCCAGAGGTTCTCTTCACTTCATGTCTTCCCCTTCGCCTGGCCTCAAAGCTCCTCATACTCCATGCTCCATTTTTTCTTTTCTTTTTTCTTTTTGACAGAATACTTTTATTTATTCTTTATTTCTTCTTACGTGCACAGGTGTTTGCCACACAGGTGTCTGTGCATCATGTGTGTGCCAGGTTCCCATGAAGGCTAAAAGAGGGCATCAGACCCCCTGGAACTGGAGTTACAGATGGTTGTGAGCTGCCACGTGGGTGCTAGGAATTGAACCCAGGTCCTCTGTAAGAACAAGTGCTCTCAGCTGCTGAGTCTTATCTCCAGCCCAATGACATACCATTTTTCTATCCTCTGTCTTTGCATAGACACGGATGCACTTTTGGATGGGAAAGCATGTCAACGTTTCTCTTCTGAAGGAAGGACTACCAAAGAGCATCCATAGCTGAGAAGAAACTTAAGACTTCCTTATGATGACCTGCCTCTGCTTTTAGTAGTGTGTGTGTGTGTGTGTGTGTGTGTGTGTGTGTGTGTGTGATTGGTGCTCTCTTGGAGTCAAGCACAGCTTTGGAGATAGGCCTAAGGAACAGAGTGAGGGCAGAAGGCCACCTCCATAGCTGACGGGGTGGCCACATCAACCTGGGCCAGGGAACATCTGGAGGCCATGTGCTCCTCTGAGCTGTAGGGGTTGGCAGGAACCCGGGGGTGGGAAAGCCAAGTTAGGACTCCAGCTTCCTGTGTGTCAGGTAGAGAAGCTCCATACACAGCCGGAGAGCCTTCACCCATGGGGAAGTGTGACCACACGCCTTCTGCAGGTCACACCCTACAGCTGCAACAACAACCCAAATCCACATCCTGGAGCCGCTTGCTCAGGGCAGTCCCAGAGCCTTGCTGCTGGACCAGTTTGCAGAAGGTCAGGAAACAGTTTTGGGGAACACGGTTTCTTTCCTTCGACCTGTCTTCAGATGTTAGGGGGTAACTGGACTCCATTATGACAGGGAGGAACAACAACTTCAAAGCAACCGGCCAGTCTCTTACCTTTTGAGAGTGAGGGATGTACACAGATCCCAAAATCTCCTCCGGTTTCAGGTCTGCGCTCGCCAACCCAGCAAGAAAATGTCCGTTGAGGGGAATCTGCCGCGTGCCTCCTGTGGATAGAAATGGCATTTCGGTACAGCTGGAAGAAAAGCAAGCCAGATCTGTACTTTCAGACGTTGGCTGCCAGAGGAGAAGGTGAACATCCTCTGCTCAGAGTGACTGATGCAGAGGTCCGAGTCTGTGACATCATCCTTTCATAACTAAATGAACCGTGAACCGAAGGTCAAGGCTACGGCGGCGTGACTTAAGCTAACACTGGATTCATTTTCGCTGCTGACAGAGTAGCATGATCTGCTTTTCATGCTTACTGCAGTTTTGTGTTCCTGGCACAGACATTCCTTTAAAGTAAAGAGCTTGTCAAATCTGCCGTGGGCTCAGCTGTTCACCTCTCAGGACCAGAGCACTATCCTCTGGCTTTAAAAGATGGGTTGCACTTTTTAGGGTATAGGATGCTCCCTGAAGAGATCAGACTACAGCCCAGGGATGATGAGTTCTATCCCCCCCCCACAATTGTTGGTTGGAATGCCGGTACTGTGGTAACTGGGTGGGAAACCCCAAAGAAGTCCCTGCTGACCACTGTCCACCTGTCTTGCTGGTGCGTCAGTGAGGTGAGCTCCTGCCTTCTCTACAGTGACGGAAGTCTGCCTTAGCTTTGGCAGAGTTGGGAAAGCGGAAACCCTAAGTCAAAGGTGATTGTAAACACCCAGCAGGGCATTGCTACCATCACATTAGCAGAAGGCCCTGGACAGGGACCTTGCCATGCTGGGATCCCCTGAGTCTTGGCTCCTTGACTGTTTTGTAGGTTACATTGGGGTCATCTCAAACGACAGGCCTGGTGCCCTCAGAGAGAAGCCTGGTTCAGTCTTCTGTGCCCTCCTTCCTACTAGGCTTCATGAGAAGCCAATCAGGGAGTAGGGCCTGAGTACTTTTTCTCAGCCCCCAAGTTCCTCCCCACCCCCCCACCACCTCTGAACTCTGAGCAGTGAGTGTATCAAACACCTCTGGGAGCCCGGAAGTCCACAGGGGCTCCTTCTTCTATATCCCCGTGTCTGGCAGGTAGCTGTGAGTCAAGATCTGTTGAGGGAGTGGGCAGGACAGAGGATGGACGTATTGGATGGGTCGTCAGGTCATCTGTGAGGGAAAGGGAGGGACGTTTGAAAGCTGGAAGCCCTGGAGACAGGACAGGGCGATCAGGGGAGCTCGTGAATGGAAGGCAGACTGACAGAGGTTCACGTCTGCTAAGGTTTGAGTGCTAGTCTCCTTCAAAAGTCAGGGCCAGGAAGATAGATGGCTTCATGGGAAAAGGCACCTGCAGCCAAGCCTGATGACTGGACTCCAGTCCCTAGGACTCCTTTGGTGGAAGGAGAGAACTGACTCTGTTAAGTTGTCCACGTGTGCACTGTGGCATGCATCACACACACACAATAAAGATATAACACATTAAAAACAAACAAACTGGGGCTGGAGAGATGGCTCAGTGGTTAAGAGTACTGGCTGCTCTTCCGGAGGACCTGAGTTCAATTCCCAGCAACCACATGGTGGCTCACAACCATCTGTAATAAGATCTGGCGCCCTCTTCTGGCCTGCAGGCAGACATGCTGTATACATAATAAATAAATAAATAAATAAATAAATAAATAAATAAATAAATAAATAAATCTTTAAAAAACAAACAAACCAACCTTATTTAGTCTGCGGAATTTAGTAGCCATTGTAACAATTCAGAGCTAGCTGGGTGTGCAGTGGTAGAACACTTGCCTAACATGCACGAGGCCCTGCCCTGAGACAGCTCCCTGGCCTGAGACAGGTGACATGGCTCCACCCTCAGAGCTGGGACTGGCGCTCACAGAAGGGTGACTCTGGCTCCTTTTGTCCTTTCTTGCATTTCTGCCTTCTGACACGGGATGATGGAATACGAAGGCTGTCACTGCATTCTATCATGTGACCTTGGAGTTTCTAGCCTACAAAGCCAGGGGCGGGGGGGGGGGGGGGGGGGGGGGGGGGACGTTGTTGTGGTTGATAAATGACCCACTTTCAGTTTTAGCCTCACGGACCAGCTGAGCTGGAGTCCCATCATTTTCTGGACAGGTGGCCTTGTGCTGGAGGTTGAGCAGTTTGGGTGTGAAGTGTGTAAAGTGCCCAACACAGCCTGGTGCATGTTTAGCCTCTTGTCCAGGGGTGTTAGAGCTTGCGGAAAAGACCAAAGCGTTGTGAGTGCACAGAGGCCCCGTGCGTGCGAGAGAGAGAGAGAGAGAGAGAGAGAGAGAGAGAGAGAGAGAGAGAGAGCTCTCAGATTGGATGTAGATTGAAGGAGGAAGGCAGGAGCCTTGCTCCCTCAGGTTATAGGAATGCACCCTCTGCTACAGGCTGGGTCCCCCCTCTTTTGTGTGTCTATTCCCAAGACAGGGTCTCTCTACATGGTCCTGGCTGTCCTGGAACTCACTCTGTAGACCAGGCTGGCCTCGAACTCACAAAGATCCGCCTGCTTCTGCCTCCCGAGTGCTGGGATTAAAGGCATGCACCACCACCGCCCAGCCCTCACTCTCTTTTAAAAAAGATTTCTTTTTATTATATTAGTTACGTACAGGTGTCTATATGTGGTCATGTGCACGTGAATGTCGGTTGTCATGGAGATCAGATTCCCTGGAACTGGGGTTACAGGCAGTTTTGGGCTGCTCGACATGGGTACTGGGAAGCAAACTCAGGCCCTTCACAACAGCAGAACAAGCTCTTAGCTGCTAGGTCATTTCTCTAGCCACATTCCCTTTCCTTTAAAAGACTGGTTTTTATTTTTAAAAATGATATATAATTGTCCATCTCTGTGACTATGCTATGAATGCAGGTGCCCACAAAAGCTAGAGACGTTGAGTCCCCCAGGAACCAGAGTTGTAGGCAGTTGTGAGCCACCTGAGGTGGGTGTTGGGAACTGAACTCGGGTCCTCTACAAGAACAGAGTGTCCCCTTAACCTCTGAGCCAGCTCTCCAGGACTTTCATGTCAGCTTTTGTGTATCATTCCTGGTCAAGCAGAAACACATGAGCTAACAAATGAGTTCTGAGCATACCGTCCTGTGTGTGTGTGTGTGTGTGTGTATGTGTGTTGTCAGTGTGTGTGCGTGTGCATGTATGTGCACGTGTGTGTATGTGTGTGCATGTGTATATGTGTGTGTTGTCAGTGTGTGTATGTGTGTGTGTGTATGTGTGTGTATGTGTGTATGTGTGTGTGCGCGTGTGTGTGCGAGTGTGTGTTGTCAGTGTGTATGTGTGTGTGCACGCATGTGTGTGCATGTGTGTATGTGTGTGCATGTGTGTGTGTGTTGTCAGTGTGCACGTATGTGTTGTCAGTGTGTTTGAGTGTGTGTGTGTGTGTATGTATGTGTGTGAGTGTGTGTGTGTGTGTGTGTGTTTGTGTGTTGTCAGCAGGCAACACCTCTGTCTGTTGTCACAAGCTCTTTCCTCACGACAGGCGCTCCCCATGGTGAACTCAGAGTCAGTGATCCAGGCTTCTACTCAATGTAATTCCTGAAGAAAATCTAAGTGTAAAGAGACGAAAGCTCCTTAGGAGTTGCTCGGAGTGTAGCTCACCTTCTGACAGCAGGCTGAGGGTGGCGTTGCCCACACAGAGAAGAGGATTCAGGTCTGAGTAGCAGTGCCGGCTGATAATGTGTCCACCTAAGGACTGGGGACAGAAAGTGATGGCTTGGTTAGTGTCTCAGCTCTTCTACCGTCCTTACAGACATCCATCTGCCTTTGATCGTCTCGGGGTCTTGGGAGGGTCAAGAGGCATCTTGGCCATCATCTGTCATCAGGGTCCATGACTGTTGGAGGGCAGCTCTTAGGCTCGCTTTGTTGGACCCTGTCACTCCTTGAGAAGTGCTTCCAACAGCATGCACCTCTAGACTCATCTGTCACCCTCTCCTCGACAGGCTCTAGTGAGTGTGGTCATTTGGAATCACATGAAAGTTTTCACAAAGACAAGATCCTCTGCCGACTCCCCAAGCTCCAAGGATCTCTCCTACACCGTCCAGCAGATGTCGGACATGTCTATGTGTGCTTGGAAAACCAACCACGCACGACTCATTCTGCTCCTTATGATGGTGATTTTCCAGCCATGGTTTGAACAGTACATAGTAAAAGGTTGCCCGACTTGCTTTAGGTACAATGCTTCTGTTAATGAAGCCCAAGATTAAATCAGACCTTTAGACAGGCTTGTCAAAAAATTAGCAAAACGATGATGTCTTTTGTGACATGTGCTGCTGTTCAGTTACTGTGTTGGCTTTCACCTAGAATTTTACCAAACATTTTAACACATTTGCTGTGGGATGGTCTGTATGTCAAATGCTCTGATTGGTCAATAAATAAAACACTGATTGGCCAGTAGCCAGGCAGGAAGTATAGGCGGGACTAACAGAGAGGAGAATGAAGAGAACAGGAAGCTGAGTGAGAGAGACACTGCCAGCTGCCGCCATGACAAACAGCATGTGAAGATGCCGGTAAGCCACGAGCCACGTGGCAAGGTATAGATTTATAGAAATGGATTAATATAAGATATAAGAACAGTTAGCAAGAAGCCTGCCACGGCCATACAGTTTGTAATCAATATAAGTCTCTGTGTGTTTACTTGGTCTGAGCTGCTGCGGGACTGGCGGGTTAGAGAGATTTGTCCTGACTGTGGGTCAGGCAGGACCAGAAAAACTCTAGCAACACACATTATCATTTGTTAATTTAAAAATATTTGTTAATTGGTCTGTCATTTTACTCTGTGGAGACCTTTCGGCATGCTACCTCTGCCAGTGCCCATCCTGATATCTCAATAGGAGAAACAAGTGTGTGCCCAGTGATTGACAGCAGGAAACCCACCGCCATGTTCCGGATCTGCTGTCCTGCCAGGCTCCGAAGGTGTTTCAGGAGAGCTCGGTAGGTCTGCGTTTTCTCCTCCGGGAGTTCAGAAATGCTCTCAGCCAAGATGTCCTTCACCTGAGCCAGGCTGCAGCAGGCTCCAATGGTCAGTCCTGGAAAGCAGGTGGTTTTCATTGGCCACATAGGAGGAGCAGAGCTGCCATCACCGAAGTAGGGTCTCACTTAGTATTTGGTTAGTGGTGCTTACTATTGTGGCTGCTCAGGGGGTCACCAGGAGCTCCCAGATCAGCTAGGTCAGTCTCTGGGAATCAGGCTTTCTCTCTCTCTCTCTCTCTCTCTCTCTCTCTCTCTCTCTCTCTCTCCCTCTCTGTTTTGTTTTTGTTTTTTTCTTTTGAGCCAAAGTCTCTCACTGGCTTGGAGCCTATTAAGTAGATTGGGCCCATACCCATGGGCCCCAGGGGTCTTCTGGTCTTCACCTCCCCAATATTGTGATTGCTATGTATCCTACCTTGTCCAGATTTTTAAATGTGAATTCTGGAGATCAAACTTAGGTCTTTATGCTTGCAAGACCCAGATAGCAGAGCCAATTTCCCCAGCCTTGGGCACAGGGCTTTTAAGAGGCCCCAAGGTGGTCTCCTGTGTAGCCACACACATCTTTGGACTGGTGTGAAGAAATAGAGATAGGAGAGAAGGAACAATGGTAATAATATGCCAGCACTAGTCCCTACTAGAATCTCCCATGGACCTTCTGAGTGACCATGATTGCTATGTGGGTAAGCGAAATAAATCTGATAACATTAAGCTGATGGCAAAGGCCATTTGACTCCCTAGGTCATAGTCTAAAAATCAGTAAGTATTTTTTGGAAGGAAGGAGTTTTTATGCAAACTTGAGAGAGGTGAAGGAGAACAGTGAGTAAAATGATGACTTCTCCCTGGCTTGACAGTTCTCACCGGGTTCATGGTGATGCCAATTTGAATCTGACATGATACCACCGCTCTAAGAATCCCCTAGAGGAATTGCTCCTGATGATTTTTAGCCAAACGTACATGAACTACCAAGCCAAGTAATGAACAAACCAAGTTTCTATTTACTTGCCTCCATACAGTCATGAGACGAAATAGGCTGTGTATGACCTCTTCACATAAATTACCCCAACTTTGTGTGACCTTTTAGTATATTCTGGTATGAAAACATTTCAAAACACAGCAGCTCAAGAATTTAGGCCGAGATGACCCAAACAGGAATCAAAATCCGTCATGTTTTGGCTTCAGATTTTCCACCTCTGATAATCATAACCTTCAAGAGGGACCCTGGCCAATCCAAATGAACACATCCCAGGAAAGCAGCTCCTCAGACTTCCCAATGGTTGGTGGTGTTGGGTGTGGGGATGTTCTGGGCTCACAGGAAGGGGTGAAGTGAGCTGTGGGTGTGCACCCAGGAGGACTGGGACAATGCTCCTTGCCAACTGGCCAGAAAGTAATCCGGCACGTTGACAGCGGTTGGAATTCAACTTGTGAGGATTGGCAGGGATGTGAGCAAGAACTTGAGGATTTCTCCTCAGTCGGGCGAAAGGGGCCACGTCAGTATAGGAAAGTGTGTGGTCACCCAAACCATCCGGAGCTGACTGCTTAAAATAAATCCTTTACCTCCCTCAAGTTTTCCTAGTGAAACCTTAGCGCACGCGGTTTGAGTTGGTCTCGCTTGTTGGATACTAACTGCTGCGGGTCTGTTTTTAGCAGGTTTCAGGTTGGGCTGTGATTTTTCTCTTGTTGATTCATCTTTGAGAGCATCCCACCCTCCTACATAGCTATATTTTATCAACATGAAATGATCTTGGCACAGTGCTTCCCCCGTCTTTGCCAACACGCCCCCATCTCTCTCCCACCGCGTCAGCTAACTTCCTGGATGGGAGAAGACTGGCAGCTTTTTATTATCCTCATGCCAAACAAATCTCACCTGAAACTTGTAACTAAGTTGCCCCTCCTTTGTCCCGTCTCAGCATCTCATAAAAGATGCTCTTACGAGATCTGGTCCCCCCTCAGACTCCCCACCAGGGGCCCGTTGAGTCCTCATCCCTGTGAGTTCTACTCTTCACCTTCTGTAGCTAGATAGAGCGGTGCATGCCTGTAACCCCAACTCTTGGGAGGCTGAGGCAAGATGATCATGATTTTGAGACCAGCCTGGGCTCTCTAAGGAGACTGTGCCTCTAAAACAAAATAAAACCAAAGCAAAACCAAGTATTCCCAACAATAAACTAAAACTGAAACCCTAAATTTCCTGTTGTGCCTTTGCAGGAGCCTAGTAGAGCTAACATTGCTCCTTGGCAAATGACTCGTCCCTGAAGACCCTGGCCCTCATTAGGGAAGAAGGCAGATACAAACATCTTGCTTGTATTTAGGCCTGAGGCTTTACACAGAGACCAGAGTGGCTCATCCCTGCCTCTTTTGGCTTTTTGTTTGTTTTTGTTTTTTGAGACAGTCTCTGGTAGCCTTGAATTCCTGATCCTCCTTCCAAGTGTTGGGATTGCCTGCATGAGCCCGTGAGCCACCACACCCTGCGCCCTGCTTCTGGTTTTCACTCAGACGGGGGGTGGGGGGTGGGGTGGGGGGGGTATCAGTTCACCCCTCCAGTGAGGCACAGAATGCCAGCTGTTTGCTCTATTGCTCTGTCCCCACAAGAGTTCAAACTCCAACCGAGACCAGACAGACCATCTGGGCTTCTGCTGTGCCGTCTCCTTTGTCCACGCCGCCACTTTACACTCTTTCTATTCGATTCCGTCTCTGGCCACAAAACTTAACTTGCCTTCTGATGGAGTTGGGAAGCTCTTCAACTTGTTTTGATTCTCAAGGGTTTTAAAATTTAACTCTATGCCTCGTGGGCCCATCAGGGACAGTTCACGGTAAAGATTTTTGAAAGAAAACTAGATGGAGCCAGCCGTGGGTGTGACATGGACGAACGTGCAGTTTAGCTTGCAGTTTAAAGAAACCTTTACGTCACAAGTGGAGCTGTCTGTCACAGAGCTTTGATTCCTGGGGGTGCTGGGGTGAGCATATCTGGTTTCAGTTCTTCCTAGGGGTGTCTTCCACACTCTGGGCCACAGGAAATTTCCTGATGGCCACTGGAGGGCACTCACGCTTCAGCTTTAATGGAGCCAGAGGCAGCCCATTGCACCAGACTTCAGAGCCTGCCTGGCTTTCCTCTGGCTGAGGGACCACACTGGGCGGTTAATGTGAAAAACCACTGGACAGGCTGCCTGGTGGCCTGGGTGATGGCAGTGGGGCTTCTGAATTGTGACTGGGTGACCTTGTAACCTGATGACCTTGGGCGAGTGCATTTTCTTTTTGCAGCTCATGTTCATCTTTAGAGGAAGGATTGGGTTATATTGAAGAGTTTGAATTGTGCTCTGGGGACTCATATAAGGGACTCAGAGACAGGAGGGGTGGGGGAAAGTGACCCTTTTCTTCAACACAGCCACTTATTTTCATTACTTATTTTAAGACTTGAAGACTTGACACTTGGTGTCAGAGAGGACCAAGGCTAACCAGGAAGCAGGAAGGCTAACCAGCCCTTGGCTGGAAAGTATAGAGGGTCTCCTGCAGTATTCATTGGCTTGGACTGGTTCTCTGGATCCCAGACTCCGTGTTCTTCCATTTCCCCTCTGCCCACAGCAGGCACACTACCTGGGTTGTTCCAAGCTAAAGCTGGCCACACTCATGAAGGGATCCCATCTCTTGCAAATGTCTGGGTTGGAGCGGGGATTAGCAGGTGCACCGGTTTTCATGGAAACCCGCCTTTGGCTGATGATAGAAGCCAGAAGGCAGGACTCCTGGGTGGCAGTGACTTGGCTGTTTTCAGCCCCTTTCCTGTCCACCAAAGACCTCCATAAGTACACAGTGACCTACAAGTCACTCTTGACTAAGTCTTTAGTTCTGACTGACTCCCGGTTGCTCAAGTTAAGGATATCATCACTACCATTGTAATCCATTACATCCAAATTCCTGACCAACTCATTCACCCCCACCCCCACCCCACCCTGAATTAATTTGTCAGCCACTGGATAAGCATGCTTGCCCAAGACTAAGAGCTTTGGGTAACGAAGAAGGGAAACAGTAAGGCCCGTTTGCTAAAAGGCTTGCCGTGTGTCTTGATTTCAAATCTTGCACATTTCTTTCTATTCTGCGGGTGTGACGTTACTCTGCACTAGTGGGCTTTGGAGGATGCCGTGAGTGAGCAGGAGCGCTTGCTGGTAGGTGTTTGTCCCATTTGGCCCCTCACCATCGTTCCCACAACACAAGTAGCACATGAGCATCAAATAACATTCTCCACCTCTCCTCTCTTCCATCCAAGTGACTGTACATTTACTGTCTCTGGGATACCTGGCACTTGTAAGAGTCCTGAAAGTGAGCACATATTCTCTCATGGTAACATTTAGAAAGCTCATCTTCCCAAAGGCTTTGTTTTTTTTTTGAGACAGGGTTTCTCTATGTAGCTTTGGTGCCTGTCCTAGATCTCACTCTGTAGACCAGGTTGGCCTCGAACTCACAGAGATCTGCCTGCCTCTGCCTCCCGAGTGCTGGGATTAAAGGCATGCGCCACCACCGCCCGGCCCCAAAGGCTTTGATAGTGAGGTTTGCAGAAAAGAATGACGAGTCGGAGATGGGTCTCCTAAGAGAGATGCACGAGGCCGTTCTGGTGTACTCAACAAGTGTAAGGCTAGTTAGTGCAGGGGTCACTTCATTAATATCTTATTTGAAGGACTAGGAACTCACCATCATTGTTCTTAGTAACCATTCTTAGATCAGGAATTCCAGCAGGAGAGAGGAGAATTGGGTGAAAGTGTCCTTGAGATTTCATGGCTGGTCCTGAAGAAAAGAAAATGAATTTTAGAGAAAGAGAAAACACCTTTTCTTTTATATTGAAAATTTCTCATAAAACATTCAGATATAGAGCTTAAATCTTGGTAATAAATGTGTATAGATGCGAAAGCAATGACCATATACCCCTCTGCTCAATGTATGTATTCACTTAGTTATATTCTTGCTACATTATACCAATGGGAAGAGAGAGTGTGGAAGGCTTTTAAAACTCCCTTTCGCAGAAGCACTTGGAGATGCTTCCAAGAATGTGACTGGGCGTGGTAGTGTACTCCTTTAATCCCAGCACTCAGGAGGCAGAGAGTTCGAGGCCAGCCTGGCCTACATAGCGAATTCCAGGCCAGCTAAGGTGACATAGTGAGACCCTGTCCCAAAAGCAGTAAACAAGAAGCCAAACCAAAACAAAACAGAGAATGTTTGTGTGGCTCAGTGGTAAACACCTGCTGAGCATGTGTGAGGCTCTGGGTTTGATCTCGGCATGGAAAAAAAGAAAGGAGTATTTGTAAAACCGTGGGAACCTGGAAATAGCTGAAGCTCTTTCAACAGCTGCCTTCCCATGATAGATTGGAGGGGCAAACCATTCTGTGCTGTATCATGGAGCAGGACTCAGGTGCATGCAGAAAGGGGGGGATGAGTCTCAGGGCAGGAATGCTGACTAAAACCACGAATTCCAGAAGAACAGTGACAGTCTGCAGTGTGTGCAAAACCAACAGACACACTGTTTAGGGACTCAAACGTGGTCATTTCAAAAATGAGGAAGAGACGGACCAACGGACCAACCCAGGTCAACTGTAGGGCTCCATCAAGAGGGAAGAGAAAGGAGGAGCAGTGGGGTACCCCTTCTTTTATTTCAGAGGCCAACTGTTGAAACAGTGATTACAAATTTGTGGGGAATGCTGGGAACCAAACCCAGAGCATGGACAGGCTAGGCTATAGCATTCTCCCATCGAGCTCTGGGTGTGTATGTGAAGCAAAGTTGTTAAAATGGATGTAGGTACTCCCTAGGTGTATTTGTTAACACATTCACAGATATTTTATAACATTCTCTTATGTCTACTCAATATTTAACCTTAATAAAATAACAAGGGACAGCCAGGTAGGGGTGGCGCACACCTTTAACCCCAGCACTCAGGAGGCAGAGGCAGGTGGATCTCTGTGAGTTCAAGGCCAGCCTGGTCTACAGAGTGAGTTCCAGGACAGCCAGGGCCACACAGAGAAACCTTCTCATACATTTACCCACCCCCAGTCATCCTGAATACTGCTAGGGTATGTGTCAATCAATTTTGGAGATCACTGGATTTATAAGACAGGATGAAACTTTCATCTCTAGAAAGTAGGCCAGGGATGGGGCAGGGACCAGGAAGTCCAGCCGGGCATCAACAATGGAATAAGTGGGCTGTTGTCACTTACCCAGAGATGTGTTGCCAGAAACCAGAGGGGCTTCAGGGTACTTTGCCTTCAGCGCCAAAAGATCTTGGAGGGTTCCCGGGGAGATCCAGGTAATTCTCTCTCCATAGAAGGTCAGGGTTTGCTTTTCTGGGTTCTCAGCCATCCTCTGAGGACAAATGACAGGAGATGTACCTGTGTGCATTGTAGTCACTCTGTGCCATATCGGGTCCTGGCTGGGTTGTGTCCCTCTAGGAAGATTTCAGGGTTCCGGGTCCACTTACCCAGAGAGACACTCACTGTGTCCACTGGCTAGAGTAGACCTTTTGGGAACAAGTGATAATATAAGCTGGCATCTGCCACTGACTGCCTGGCGTGGCTAATTTGGCATTAATTCAGTTTCACGACTTTAAGATCACGGTTCCGCTAATGATCTTAAATTAATATCCTCAGTCTCGATTTCCCCCCTAATACTCAAATCCTTTCTCAGTGAGTTCTTGATGTCTGTCCCCTCTTAGATGTGTCAGGGGCCCCTCACATTTAATTTGCTCCAAACTGAACTCCTCAGGTCCAGTCCTTCCCTCAGCCCTTGACATGGAACCCCTAAAGAAAAGATGGCCCACCCCTCTGGAGGTCTTTCTGTCTTTGTAACTGGTACCCTCTAGCTATGCACAGCTCTGGGGTCAGGCTGGACTGTTTTCCCCACATCACGTCATACTCATTAGCAAGCTGTGTGGTTTTCTCCCAAAACATATCCAGAATCCTGTGCCAGAGGTCTAGTCTGGTCAAGCCACTGCCTGTCTGGATGGCATTCGTCCCCTGATGGAATACAGTCCTTTTGGGCTCAGCCGCAAGAAGGATCCTGATATGACGTCTGAAGGAGCTTGTCCCTCCTCTGCACAGCCTCCCTCACAGTGGTTCTCACACAGAGAGGAAGCCAGGCAGTGTCAAGTCCAGCATGGCCTCTGCGCCTCCCCGATCACTGGGCTCTGTCAGGCTGGCTCAGCGCTGTCCTTGGTTAGGGCAGCTGTTCTCTTGCCTCTCTCTAGTACCTTCACACTCACTCTCCCCACAGCCTGGGTAGTTCTTCCATCACATCTCCTCATGACTGGCTCCATCCTTCCTTCTAGAATTTCCTCAAACATTACATCCTCAGGAGAGTCTTCTATGGCCATAGCGCTGAAAATCACAACCATCTGTAGCTTGGTTTCATTCTCTGCTTGGTGATTTTTCTCCTTAGTACCTCTTATTTGTTCAGATTACACACACACACACACACACACACACACACACACACACTCACACTCACACAGAGTAGCTCTGGCTGTCCTGGAACTCACTCTGTAGACCAGACTGACCTTGAACTCACAGAGATCCACCTGCCTCTGCCTCCGACATGCTGGGACTAAAGGCTTGTGCCACTATGCCCAGCTTACACATACCTTTCATTTATTATTTTACTTACCATCCATCTTTCTCACCAGATTATAAGCTCCCCTAGCGCAGTATTTTTCGTTAGCTTTGTTTCTTGCTGCATAGTTAGTACTTAAAACAGTGCTGGTATGCAGCTGAATGGATGTGTATTTTTGAGTGAGTAAGCATACCAGAGCTCCCCCAGCAAAGGGGGCTGGAGAGAGTTAGGAGCACGCACTGATCTTGCAGGAGACCTGAGTTTGGTTCCCAGCACCCATGTTGGGTGGCTCGTAACTGCCTGTAATACCATCTCCAGGAATCCTACACCTCCGTCTACGATGGGCACAGGCACTTAGGTGTACACACTCACCCAGAGACACACCGACAAAGACATCATTAAAATTAGAAATAAACACTTAGTAAAAGAGAGGAAAGTATTTTATAGAAAGGGGCATGGATGCCTGAGAAGGAGGGTCAATATACGTGTGGAGTGGGGCACCCCTGTTTCTGGCAGCCAAGAAACTGCCCCCCAGACAGGACAGAGGAAGATGCTTCTCGCCGTCAGTGTAGTGGAGTTCCTGGAAAACCATGACATATGCTTAGCAAGGCTGAATGGCCTGGACAACCAACAGGGACACATTCCAGATCCACAGTGATGAAAGAAATGGTGGGATAATATTTAAAAAGCCCCAGCTAAGGCCTAGGGAAGGTCAGCCAGGGCTGTGGGGGGAAGTTGATTTCTGAATCCTAGCCAACCCTTCTCCGATTTGACATGTCACCCGAAGGATATGGTAGATTTACAAAATTGGATTTATCACCGGATATGTTTAAACAAGCACACGAAATAGCCACGGTGTCTTACCAGGAGTTCTGGGGGAAATATGAGCTCCTGGGTCGGGTCCAGGGGCCGGAACTCCTCTTTCGCAAACAGCTCCGTGCAAATCTTTAAAGAAGCAGATGGCTGTGTCAGTTCAGCTCGACTGGAGAGAGCACTGGAATTCTTGAAGAAATTAGGCAAGATGCACGAGTCGCTCATTTTCCCTGTACAGGGAACTCACTGTAGCCCAGCAACTTAAAAGAGGAATGTGATTGCCAGGGAGAGGCTAATTAGCCACTAATATGATACTAAAGGAAAGAGTGTCATTAACTCTTGCAAAGAGCATCCTGGGAAATGCCAAGACACCCCGTGAAAACAATCAGATGTTGAAGGAGCTTGGGGACCTCCACTGTGATTACTGTCCCTCCTTAGCCAATCACGGTTCACAATCTAAAGCTCTGGGGAAGTCCCATAGTTTTAGGAAAAATGACTCTAAACATATCTTTCTTCCTTAACACACAAGGCACTACTGTTTATTGAGTGCGTTTACACACACTAATGTTATTTAATCTTTGTGATAATTGTATAAAGGAAGTTATAATCTCCATTTTGCCCACCAGGAAATGGAAGCAGAGCAGAAATCGACCCATCTGTCACCCTGCCTCACTCACATCTGCTTGGATGGACGTTTGTTGCCAGGAGACGTACTTGAGCTGAGAGAACTGAACTGTGGAGTGTGGGATGCAGTTGGGCGTGGGTGGGTGGAGAAGAGGGTGACAGACATTGGGGGTTGACAGGTCTGGTTCACTCTTAACACCCCCTCCTGACCTTCCCACTGGAAAGGCTCTTAACCTTTCTAAAGAGTAAATGGAGATGCTTATTATGAAAGGTAATTGTGATAATTAGGTGAAATGCTCTGACATTTCCCATCTCATCTTTTTTTTTTTCTGTCTCTCTAAAGCCTTGTGAGGTTCCAGAAAGAAGACATAGTTATTCCTTTTAAAGGCTCTTTGTAGGGCTGCAGAATGAGATTTTGCAGGCCGATATCTGACCAGTTGGTTTTCGTGTTGAGAATTAGCCTTGGCCGTACTTGGGGTTAATGATTTAGTTCTAAAACCTAGAAAAAAGATATTGCCTGAGAATTAAAGTGCCAGACAATGAACCAGCATTGAGAAATGAAAGGTTCTAAACAGGTTCTAGGCCAAGACTTAACAGTTGTCCAAATGGAAGATGGTCAGAGAGGAAGGGGAAGGGATGTCACAGGCAGACACCTAGCCATGCAGCAGAGATAGATACCCTGTGTCTCACTCAGCCTTCTCCACAGAATTTCCCATCCTAGTGTGTGTTACTGTAACGAAAGGATGACATTTTACTTTATACTTGTGTTTCTCCTTATGAACAAAAAATACCAAGGTGTATTCTTGCTTAAATACATCCATAGCCATTTGGCTTAATGTAAGTCAATTGGTACCTAAGCTCAATTGATGCTCAAATTGAGCTTTAGGTTGGGAATGGACTTTGGGATATATCGACTCTATTAAGTGTTGATCTCCTGTGGGTCATTATTGGTGTGTGCATCTCGCCTCCTTGGGGTCACACCCCTCTATTCCACCGAACACCTTCTTTAGACTAAAAAAAAAAAAAAAAGTGTCAGTGAGAGGTGAGTGTGGACAAGTAGGTTTGAAGGGCACAGACATAGAGGGAGAGGATGAGGGGTAATTTCCCCAGGCCTGCCCTGAGCTCCTTCACAGCATTTGTGGTGGGTAGTTAGGATCTCATTAACCTCTCTGCTTGAGTCCTGTGAGAACTCGGTGGTGGTGGATTCTTTCGAAAAGGAGTATCTCTCAGAGGGTAAAGCCAGAGCTGGAATGCTGAGCTGGCTTCTAGGTGGGTGTCAATTATCTCACCCTTCGCTTCTGGAGGTGGCAGTGGTGTATCAGCTCAGGGACAGAGGACGGCTGTGTGAGCAGGGACAGCATTAGAACTCGGTTTCTAACTGAGGAGGTGACTCATCCCTCGTGCGGTAGATTTTTTTTTTCCTGCCATCTAAGAGGTTTTTGTTTTCCTTTTGTTCCAGCCTTTCAGACTATGAAGGGGAAATCAGACTGTGGTCTTTGTTTGTGCACTGTGCAAAGTGCCTGGTTCTTGTAAGTACTTGGGAAGGCTGTAAACAAAATGGGGAGCGATCTCTTGACCTCACATGCCCAGTTCCAAAGCTTGGGTCAGCACTAAGAAACACACACAGAAAATAAAATAGAGGGACTCACGTCATTTTTGCCTCCAAGTGAATCGTCTTCTTTCTGATCCAAGCAACATTTTCCTGGTCCTTTCTGCTGACAACCATTTGGCTCCTGAGAACATGAAGTGCTTTCTATGAACAATACTTTTGACAGGCAAATAAGGCTGTGCCTTGAAGGTTTGAATAATAGATATGAGATTTCAGGCTCTGAAGCCACGTTCTACTTAGAGGGATAACACAAGGCTGTTCTTCCTTTGCTTTGTTTATTTTTATAAAATAATACGAAATATACACCATACAAACATGTTATATAAAACAACACAATGCACAGAAAGCATCTAAAAGAAGCAATCAGCGCCCAGTTCCTCCGGCGTTTTGTATTTGGGATTGAGCTGTATTTATATCTTAGATTTCTATAGCGTACTCAGTAGATGAACACTGTTCATTGCAATTAGAACATCATGTTCACATCTGAGTTATTTTAGGGTAATTTCTAGTGCTAAAATAATATTTTATGGTATTTTTCAGGGCAACCACAATACAGCCACTATATGACAGATGAGATTTGGGACATGGTTCATTATAATTCACATGGAACCTCTAAGAAAGAGAAAAAGAAAATGCAAAAGGGAGAATCCCTTGGATGAGTTGATGGCAGTTATTTTCCAAGCGGTTCCTACGCGTACCTATCCCATTTCTTGCAAACCGCCTCCTTGTATTTTCTTCCTCAGATGGTTTCTCCTGCCTTGCAAAGCACTTCCTCCCAACTTTGAATTCACTGTCTTTCCTGGCGTTTTTGAGCTGTACTTGCTAACTCTGCCCAAGAAGCAAAAGCAGCTGGCTGAGCAGGCAGGCCCCCCCCCCCCTCCCCGTGTCTCTCTCTCTCTCTCTCTCCTCCTAGAGTCCCTAGGCTGAATGGGTCAGTGGTGGCTGAAGACAGCTGGGCTTCTTGGGGCTCAGTGGGCAATAAAAAACTTAGGCATCCCATCTGGGGCTGGATTTCTTTCACCCAGTAAAGTATCATGAGACGGGCTGGCTCCAGGCTGAGCTATTGCAACTCATTTTTGGCTGTATCTCCAGAGTCAGTGTTCCAGGAGAGGCACATAACACCTCCACCTTTAGGGAAAGGAGTTGATTTAGCCCATTTACTGGTGTTTCATGCATGCTTTCCTACTTCCAGCAGCAATTTGCTGGGTCTACAGTCTTTTCATTTCACTTTTTAGTGTGTCTACTCTAGCTCCCTCATGTGGCAATGGAAATCTGGGACACACATGCCCAGAATACTTGCCTGACTTTGGGGACATGGGACATACCTGTTGTACATTTCCAGGTCTACCTCTACTATGTGTGGAACTGAGGCAAGAAAATAGACAGGAATCTTTACTCATGGCTTCTGATTTCTCTTCCTACGTGGCTCTGCAGGGGCCTCAAGCGCCCATGTGAATACCCGAGTCCAGTGTCCAGTCTTTCCACAAGGAGCTGCTCATTGACTACCCTCTGATCTTGTGTGCAGACACTGGCTTCTAAGACCTTCCCTTGATTATCTCAGGAAAGGCTACACCTGGCCTAAAGGTGGAGTTGAAGCCCTATATGGAGAATGATCCAGAAAATTATGGTCATATCATCTTGTTTTTATGGACTCCTGAGAATAGCTGGATAAGAACCACAGTGGGCTCCTCCAAAGTCTTTCCTTCTCTCTAAAGTCTTCTGCCCACATCCATCCTGTTCTCAGCAGAGGGTCATCAGACATGCCCATCCTGAGTGTCTGTCAAATGCTATTCATAGCGTCAATAACATTCTCAACATTAGTAATTATCTGTTGAACTCTTACTGACTGCCAAGCAAGACTCACTTGATTTTCATTAGGGGAGCACCCCCACTTTTGGAGGCCACTCCCTGTGTCCTTGGAGGGGATGTTCTTTGGCTTCTACTCTGCAGTTTCAGCCTCTTTATCTGTTTGTGAACTCCCAGTTGGTTGGGTTCTTGGAAGGAATCTTCTTCACCAAAGCACACCCTTGACTCCGAGTGTTTGTAGGCATCATCTCACTTGCCTTGGAGAGACGCCTTGCCCAGCTGACTTCCCTGTATAGACCTAGACCACATCGAAGGTGGTGCAGCGCTCACCCGATTTTCAGGAAGTATTGGTAACTCCAGTGAGCCCCCCCCCCCATGACTTACTTTGTCTTATTGTCGGTTGTGATGGTCTTACAAACCCATTCTTGTGTTCTCAGCTTTGACCACTTGGCCTTCTCACTCTTACTCTGCAGGACACGTCCCCAGTCACCCATTCTTGTGTACTCACCAGGCAGAAGGTCCTGCCACTCTCCAGAATTGGCCGATAGCCAGTGCAGCGGCACAGGTTACCTGCGGGGAGGAGAAGCGTGGCTGGGACTTTCTTGTTTCTACTGGCTTATTTTTTAGATTGCTATTTACTTATGGGTATGTATGTGTGTGTGTGTCTGTGTGTGGATGCCCTAAGAAGCCAGAAGAGGGTGTTGGGTTTCCTGAGGCTGGAGTTACAGGTGGTTGTAAAACATTCAATGTAGGTGCTGGGAACTGAACTCAGGTCATCTGGAAGAGCAGCAAGTACTCTTAATGACTGAGTCCTATCTCCAGCCCCTCTACTGGCTTCTTTTAAAAGTTGAAATAGATCCAATAGATTGTCTTTTCAGTGGTGGGTAATAGAACTCAGGGCCTTGGACATACTAGGATAACATTCTGCTTCTGAGCTATGACTCTAGCCCTGATGTCTAGCTATTGACAATAACTCTATTTCAAATTATGTAAGACAATGGGATCCTAAAACGGAATTTAGGTAAAATCCAAAGGTGCCACTAGACAAACAAAGATCCCTGGATGGTCTGTCAGGTACGCTCCTAAGTGACTCTTAGGTCCCTGCATCAGACTCACCCGGATAGACTTGTTAAGAGCATGAATATGACCCTCTGGAGCCTGGACAGCTGGACACAGGCCCAGGAGCCTGCACTGAAGAGGCCAGTGGGCCATTCTGCTGCATGGTAACGTCTGGAATCCTCATGTTTCCAAGGATAAAGGCCTGAGGGTTGTGGAGGAGGAGGGCCAGTGTAGACTAGAGTCCATCTAGGGTGGTCTGACTAAGACGCCTGGGCTCAAAGGATGTGAAAACTATGGCTTGGTAAAGAATGGGTAAAATTCTCAGAGCCGCAGGAAAAAGATGTGGTGGAGAGTAGCCTGGAAGGAGTCGTGTTGAGAGCAGGAAGTGTGACAAGTCGGGCTTGGTCATGCTTTAGGACTGAGGAGCTGCTGAAGAGGGAAGGGAGGGTTAGATGCATTCATACGACTCTCTGATTATTATTATTAGTTATTATCTTGCTGGGGATGAACCCAGGGCCTTTGCACGTGATAGTCAGCCACTCTATCACTACGCTATAGGCTTCGCTCTGATTTTAATCCACTCGAAAGAAGATATGAAGATAGAGCAGTAAGGAGAGCAAGAAAGAGTGAGAGTGAGGAAGAGAGCGTGAGAGAGAGCAAGAGAGCAAGCAAGAGAGAGCAGGAATGCCCACCAGCAGCTGGCAGATATGGAACACATCTGTTCTCACCTGTCTGTCTTCGAGCTACAAACTGATGATTGTTTAGGGATTGTTGACACGTGAAGGTGATGCTTATTCATCTCATATGCTTATGAACTTAAAACGTACAAATCTGGGACTGGAGAGATGGCTCAGTGGTTAAGAGCACTGGCTGCTCTTCCAGAGGACCCGGGTTCAATTCCCAGCAACCACATGGCAGCTCACCACTGTCTATCACTCCAAGATCTGACACCCTCACACAGACGTGCATGCAGGCGAAACACCAATGCACATAAAATAAAAACAAATTATTCAAAAGCCTGTTACAAGTCTAAAAGATTCTTTCAGATGACAGGCTTATTATGAGTTGAAATATGCTCCCCCAAAAGATCCAAAGTCCTAAGCCCTGGAACCTGTGAACATAACCTAATTGGAAAATAAGATCTTTCCCAGTGGAACCATGTTGTGATGAGGTTGTCCTGGCTTGGGATGGGCCTAAGCCAGTGATTGGTGTCCTTGAAAAAGAGGAAGATTTATGACATAGACACACAAGGGGGAAACGTGTGAGATAGAAACACATAAGAGTTTTGCAGCCAAAAGCCCAGAAGTGCCAAGGTCCAGCTGTCACCAATCAGAGGCTGGGGATGAAGAAGGAAGGTTCTCCTCCGAGCCATCAGACAGTATAGCCAGGCTGATGGCTTCCAGAACTGCAGGAGAATTTCCTGTATTTTAAGCTGGCCAGTTTGTTATGCTTTGTTTGGGTAGTCTCATGAAATTGATGCAGGCCCTTGGAAAGCAGGTGGTGAGTCAGAGAGAGAGAGAGAGAGAGAGAGAGAGAGAGAGAGAGAGAGAGAGAGGCGTGGTGGCCTCTGTGCTGTGTGCAGAGATGACATCTTCTGCTGTGTGTGCACAGGCTATTTTAGAAATAACTGGCTTGGGACTTGAGCAGAGCTGGGATGATGTTGGGGATGGCTTGGGGAAGCTTGAAGTACCTTTTCCCTCTGCCTGCCTCCTGTGTTAGACTTACCTCCCAGGGCTTCCATGAGCTGTTCCTCTGAGGGCTGTGGGTGGTTCCTGAGCAGTGTGTACATGGACATCACCATCCCAGGGGTGCAGAATCCACACTGGGTACCGTGGCTCTTGGCGATTCTCTCCTGGAAGGGTACATTTGTGGTCACAGCCCTGTCTTCCTGCTGCCATGAACTCTCTCCAGGGTCCAGAGCCAGCGCCCTTCTTGTGGTAAAACTCACTATCTGAGCCAATGTGCCTGGCCCCTTTGTTCAGGTCTCTGTATCCCTTTCTTAGGCATCCCAAAGGTAGTGGTTCAGAAGCCACACCTTATCACTTCAATTACTTCTCAGGGTCAGATACTCTGATCCTTCTCTTTGGGAATTAGCAGTGTGCAGCCTGCTCTCCCTGTGAGAACAGTTCTCCAGGAATCAGTAATTGTTAGGAGGGTGTGGGTAAGTTTCAAAACTGGTTTCCTTGGACACCTGCATCTTTCCCTGCTTGGTTCTCACAGGCGGCTGTGTGGTTTGGGTTAACTTGGGGACCATTGCTGATCCCATGTCACCTTCTTTAACACTTTCTGCGTTGGCTCACAGGGAGCTCAGCTTCCAGAGACTGAGAATTTTGGTTTCTGTTATTTAAAGTGTGGTCTATGGTCTGGAAGTACTGATTTCTTCTGGGAAATGGCAGGGAGTGCGGAACTCAGGACCCTGCTTCAAACTTCTTGACTCAGAATCTGAATCTTTAGCAAACTCCTGGTGACTTCTGGGAACACCAAAGCTTGGGAAGCCTGGCTCTAGATTTAGAATATAATGCCTGGGATTGACTTGGCTGTGAGCATCCTATATGACTTCCTAGCAGACTTGAGGAGACTTTCCTGGGTCTGTCATCTTTGCTGGCCTCTCTGGCATCGACTTTCATGTGGTTAAACCAAGAGACACTTGGGCTGCTCCACCTAAAAAGAATGAATGTGGGTTGATCCCGCTGTGACGCTTCAAACTTCTGTAATATGACAGGGAATCGATGCCAACACATATCATGTTACCCTCAGATCCAACTTTGTTGCTTCAGCAGCAGGCTAAGTGTTTTTGGGGGGATGATTGGCCCCACCCTCTAGTGAAGTTTCTTTCAGACTCCTCTCATTCAAATTCTGCTTTTACTCCTAAAACCTCTATGCTATAGGGAGCAATCCCCAGG